>BMAU01006162.1:0-20552 GCA_019973935.1 Trichonephila clavipes | reverse complement strand
GGGTCGTTTAATTGTGGACACCTGGTTTGCATATATATATATATATATATATATATATATTTATATATATATATATGTATATATATATATATTTCATATATATGTATATATATATTTCCTATATATATATTTATATATATATATTTCATATATATATATATATATATATTAAATATATATATATATATATCTAATATATATTATAAATGTGAAAGTTTGTGAAAATCTTTGTTGGTCTTTTACGCAAAAACTACTGAATGGGGATTTTAATGAAACTTTACAGTAATATAGCTTATACATCAGAATAGCACATAGACTATAATTTATAGCATAGACTATAATTTATAAAGATTTGGGAAAAGTGTCAAAAATATAACGATATTTGATAAGCAAGTACGAAAAAATTCTGACTTCTGCTAGCAAATCTGGCATTCGCTGAAAAAAAAAACCACGTCTGCATATAACTATCTTTTGTTTGTGAAAAAAATTTTTTGTTTTGGCTACGCAAGGTGCTCGCTTCTAATTAATTTCTCTGATATAATGCCTATTTTTGTAATTCAGAATCAATCTAAGTTTTGAAGGGAGAGGTTGTTATAAATCTGTTTTTTTTAATGATTTTATTATGCACATTTGGTGGTAAGAAATTGATCTTTTTTCCAAATAAATGCTTTTATCAGTTCTGATACTTAAAGTAAATAAGCTTTCTCTTTCACACTGCCTCATTTGGAAAAATTTTCAAAATTTATTTGTGGTTAGTAGTTAAATATAACGCTATAATTTTAGTTGAATAGGCAGATATAATTATTTTTACACTTAAAAACGCAATAACTATTGTTCTGTATTTCTTGGTGTGTGAGAGAGTGAGTGAATATTAATGTTGCACTGATCAGCTACACGAGGGCTTTTGGCAACGGATCACGTAATTTTGAACCATAGACAAGTAACGTGGATGACATCTGAGCTGGCACCCCTTTTTCCTAACTACCACACCACACCAACTTAGAAGGAATATTCTACCAATAATTAGCAGGAATATTTTTTGAAATCCACTCTTCAAGATATATGGCAGCACGGGTTCCACGATGAGTATTTTGGCGGAAAAAATAGTTAGTCAAAAATTTAAGTGTCATGTTTTTGTATGTTAATGAAGACCTTAGAAAATGATTTGACTACTTATTTTAAGTGAACGGTATGTATAATTAATTTTGCAGTTGAATATCATTATTTAATTTATTAGCTCTAACGGATTAAATTTTCCAAAGTGGAGTATTTTGTTTATGTATATCCCTTAATTTTAAATGTAGCGATCGAAAACAAAATATTGTACGAAAAAACTGCAGTCAATCACAATGCGGTTGGATAAAGTATTAACGTGCATCGCACCCCTACACGGCAGGTCTTACAAAGCTTTAATAAAGCTCGAGTTAAGAAAGTAGCTAGGCAATTGCCAACTTGACTCAATCGTAAACATTTCGCTATGTTTTCATTGGATCGTCATTATAATTTAAGAAATGGCGTTACTTGCGAATATTACAATTTTAACATAAAATAAATACTGCAGAAAGTAATATTAATGTATTATACTTTCAGATAAAAATTATTTACACTATTTTAAGCGTTCATTACACAAAACCCTCAAGAGTGTTACGGGGAGATATAAATAAAAAAAATCCTTTTTATCAGCTATTACACCTACATACTTAAAATTTAACAAAAGCGTTTTATTTCTCTCTTTTTTTGTTACCTGAGTTACACCAAAAGCTTTTTTTGTTTAATTTGCAATTTACGTAAAATTAACTCATTAAAAACTCCCTTATCCTTCAATCTGTGTTGTTTAATTTTTCAGTCCACCCGTGCGAAGAACGGGTATACTAGCAAGTTTCATATATACAGTGCTGGACAATTGCTAAGGACGGATCACAAATTGCTATGTAGCATAACATTAAGCGAGACATGAGGCCTAGTAGGATAAAATATAGTTGCCACACTGTTCAGACATTAGAATAAAGAATATTTATTGTTCTGGAAAGTACAAAAAAGATGTGAAACATCTGAAAGAAAAAAAAATGTTCATTTGATCTGCGTATGGAGAAATGAAACAATGCATCTAAATATAAGCAGGCACCTTAAAGAAAGATACCAGTACTGTATAAGTCCACCGTGGTGTGTGATGCAACATTCACACGTCGTACCATACATTGCACAACATTATCCAGCAGCTGTTGAGGCAATTTATCCCATTCCTCTGTGAGTGCACGGATGAGGGGTGTTCTTGTTTGTCGGATGATATCTTCGGCCAGCAACTTGCCTCCCAAAGCATCCCACACATTTTCAATGGGGTTTAGATCTGGAGAACGCGCTGGCCATACGAGACGTTGAATACCTTCGCTGTCTGACAATCCTGAACAGCGATCGTTCGTTGACATGCTGCGTTGTCGTCCATAAAAACAAATTTATCAACGACAGCACCACGGAAAAGACGAACATGAGGAAGTAGAACTTCATCAATGTATCGTTGGCCCGTCATAGTCCATTCGCAACCACATGTAGGCGCGTGAAGACATTGATCATGATGCCGGCACACACCATGACACTGCATATCGGATATCGGTCCTGTTCTGGATATTTTCTAGACGATAAGCAGTACCACTCTCGCGCCAGATCAGTTGGCGTCTACAATCCGATGACAGACTGAACCTACTCTCATCTGAGAATAGTACGCATGCCCAGTCCTGTTCAGTCCAATTGTGATGCTCACGACACCATTCCAAACGGGGAGTATGTTGCTGTCTGGTCAATGGGAGACACACAACAGGTCTGCGTGCGTATAGTCCTCCTCCCCTCAAACGTCTGGAAACAGTTTTTGGGGAGATCTGCTTTCCTGAGGCAGCAAGAAACTGATTTGCCACCTGCTGAGCTGTGGTGCGCCTGTTCCTTTTTGCTGATAGGACAATATATCTGTCGTCTGCAGGCGTCGTACTTCTAACACGACCTCCCCGTGCCGTCTACTACACATTCCAGTAGTTTTAAATGACTTCACAGCCGTGAAACAACGCTGTGAGCGATGTCGAACTCCCTGGCAACATCTGTTATTTTTCGCCCTTCTTCGATCTTTCCAATAATTTGGCTACGCATAAAATCATCTATGTGATGTCGGGAAGACATGCCAAAAACTTTAAGTTCGTCTATTAAATCTTTCCTGTAAAACTTTGACTTGAAACAACAACTGTCCACACGCGTCAAAACCTTTAAAGCTCTTATGAACGCTATCACGTGATTAACAGACGTGGGAAAAAAAATTGCATACTCATACTTACTAATATCCCGCAGTTATTCTAATTTTCCACATTTTGCTTCCTTTCATTTTGTGGTTGCTATGGATGATAGTGTTATCCGTCCTTAGCAATTGTCCACCAGTGTATATATATATATATATATATATATATATATATATATATATATATATATATATATATATATATATATATATATATATATATATATATATATATATATATATATATATATATATATATATATATATATATTTCATATATATATATACATATACATATATATATACATATATAAAAATACATATATACATACATATATATATGTATATATATATATATATATATATTTATATATATATATTTATATATATATATATATATATATATATATATATATATATATATATATATATATATTTAAGTTACAAAGGAAACAAAAAAATATATCAGTTATAAGCCAAATATTTTAAAAATCATCTTATGTTTTTTTTTAATATTTCAGCAAATATTTTTGAAAATAGGGGAAAAGGAAATTGAATATAAATTAAAAGATTTCCACTTCCGGTTTCAAAATAGAAGCTTAAGGGGACTTGGCACCCTTTGAGCAAACTTCTTTATTTACGTATTTAAAAATTATATTTTATTATTTTATACAAAGTTTCTTTTCAAGAAAATGTTACCAGATGAAAATTTTCATATATTTTCACACAATTTTAAAAATGTAAATTTTTGAAGAAAATTGGGAAAATTTTAAAATCCTACTCCTTTTGTAAAAATTAAATTGTTGACCTGAAATTTTTTTATAATATTCTTATGAATGTTCTTAACAACTTTACGGATTGATTTAGAATAACTTCATTCGTTTTCGAGAAAAAAATAAAATGTTGATATACAGGCTGGAAATCAACGAAAAAGCCAACATGTCTTGCCTTTTATTTTTTTTAGAAAAAAATATTCGGTTTATAGCAAAACGGATCCCTAATTTTATTACATGCTTTATTTTTAACACGCAGGAAAAAAAAAATTGAAGTAATGGGTAAATAATTGTCGAAGGAGTAGCATTTTAAATGCACTAAGGTTTCGAAAACACAAACTGAGAAAAACCACTTTAAAGTTTATAATTCTAAAAAAATAATTAATATAAGCTTAATTACACTTAAAATACCACTTTAAGATACTACTAATACGTTTTCTATTAAATAATTGCATTTTCATATGTTTACAACCCACACATTTTTATAAATGATCAACTTTTAGAGAGTACTAATTGCACAAGTAAACTCAAGAAAAACTTTAAAAAAATTTTTTCTGTCACGACAGAAATTTTAGCTGCTTTTCTTCTTATAATATTAAAGTAATACATTTGTATTTAAAATATATCAGGAATAATAACTGAAATTATAATGTTATTAATATAAAAGCCCTAATTTAAAAATTTTACATGCACACACTTCACAAGGGAGAAAAATTACATTATTGTATTGCTTCGGAAATATTCTGCTTTTAATACTACACATTCTTTTTTTATAGTTATTATTTCTTATTATAAAATAGATTTATTTTATCATAACGCATTTTTTAGCTTTTTTTAAAAAGGGGTGTGGCTGTATTGCCTAATTTGTTTTCAAATGAAGTTTTATTCAACTTCTAACTTTCCGACATGCACAAGTGATATAACAATCGAAAGATAATAATGCAAAGAATAAGATTAAATGAAAATAAAAAAAAAACTATAGGTTTGTGATTTTTAGGGTACCAAGTCCGCTTAATAATTTTTTCTGTTTTTTTCCCTGCCTTTTTTATTTTGACGTTCTGTTACGTCAACATTTTAATAACTTCATTTTTTTCAAATGAGAGATAGTTTTTGAAAGCTAATAATTACACACACACGAACATATTTATATATATACGAGGTATATCCAGAAACTAAGTTCCGTTTGGTAATAAAAATAAATTGTATACAGATACAGAAAAAAAAATATTGGACAAAAATGTAAAACTCTTAAACTACCTTTCCACATAACTGCCGAAATTTTGCAGGCATGTGTCATATCGTGGCACAAGTTTTTCTATGCCTTCTTCATAGAAGGTTGCCGCCTGTGTCTTCAACCAGTTGGAAACATTTTCTTTCAGCTCTTTGTCATTGTTGAAGTGTTTACCGGCAAGGAAAGACTTGAGATGTAAGAAAAGGTGAAAATCGTTAGGAGTGAGGTCAGGGCTGTACGAAGGATGACCAAACACGTCCCAGCCAAACCCTCGTAGGAGGGTTTGTCCGTAAATCCACAAATTTGCCGATAAATTTCGATTGGTTTCATTTTCTTAGCATTCAGAAAACGAATTACACTGGTTTCACTTTCTTAGCATTCAGAAAACGAATTACACATCGGATTTCGCACGCAGCGGGATTTTCAATCAACACCGACATTGTAAACAAGCACAACAAAGCGTACGTGGCTAACAGTGATCTAAAAATAATGCATGCTTCTTCTCCTTGATACTGAGCGTCTGTCGGGCATGCGCGGAACTGCGATCGTTGCGCTGGAGAGGATATAAATAGAAACGGAACTTATAGTTTCTGGATATGCCTCGTATATATATATATATATATATATATATATATATATATATATATATATATATATATATATATATATATATATGTACCACTGTGGCTTATTATACATATATATATATATATTATATAATCCATAATATATATATATATATATATATATATATATATATGTACTACTGTGGCTTATTATACATATATATATATATATATATATATATAATAATTTAAAAAACTCCGTATAACCAGTCAAGACAATAAGAAACATTAGCTGCCGTAGTATAATAGCAAATTCTTAGCCTTATGGACCAAAAATAGGTTTTTTTTTATATTTCTTTGAAATTTTTAACTTGAAAAATACCTTGTTTGTGTGTAGCATTAAATGTCTTTTCATTTCAAGGCTTACAACACTAACTAATTTAATATTTCTTTCTAATACTTATTGTTCTTAAGAGTATTTTATTTTTCGACTTTTATAAAGTATGTCCCGATTCAAAATGAAGTCATTAGATAATCCATGAAAATTGATTTTTTTAACCATAAAACTTTCATTGACTATTTCAAAGAGAAAGAAGCGTTTTTATGCAAAATTAACTCACAAATAATTGCTATACAAATCAAAATTAATTATATTGAGGATTAAGAGAAAAACAAGGGAATAAAAACACACATTTTGTTTGTCTTGCACAACATGAGGTTGAAAATATTCAAATAATATAACAATGTGCAGGCTATATCAGTGCTTCTCAAACTTTCAATATTGGCGTCCCAGTATTCAGTCATAATTTTCATCGCCCCCCTCCGCCCTTCATACAATAACAATGTTTTGAATTCAATAATACTACACTTTGACGTTAAAGCTACAATAAGACTCCTCCCGCAACTGCCAGTGGTGTATATAACGGTCTCTGTCAGCCAGTGTGTTAATTGCCCCGGACGTATATATACGTCTTTCTGAAGTACGATATTTTCTTTGCACTGGTCAACGGTGGCATTGAGGAGGAATCGCGTAATTTTTAATCGGCATATAAGGGATTAATTATAAACTAAACAAACTTTCAAGATAAGTGTCAATTTTAATGTTTTTAATTTTATATATGACAAGCCCATGGGTTCACTGGTAATAATTAAACTAGCTCAAAACTTAGTATTGTTAAATTAATTATAAAATATACATTGCCCGATACTGATACATTTAAAAGTGTATTATATCAGTGTAAATGAGTATTCTATTTATTTTTTACTATGTCAGAATGAATTTTGTTTGTTCACTTTCAGTAAATTTATAATTTTTAAAATAATCTTTTGTTTTCGACTTTTCAATATGCTCGCGCCCCCTCGTAGGGTTATCACGGCCATCTAGGGGGGCGTGCCCTACAGTTTGAGAAACACTGAGCTATATACTTTTGAACTATTTAAATAATCTTTCATTAAATTAGAGCAGAATTAAGAGAAAAAAAGATAAAATTTAGTTGTAAATATTACTTAACCTCTTAAACACTGATTAAAAGTTAAGCAATTCGCTCCATCGAACTACCATTTTCCACATAGGCAAGCATATATGGTGTATTTGGGAGAAAGGAAAAGACACAAATAAGCAAATGTTTCTCTGAAATAAACAAAACCTTCACAGACAATGCCAATGTCCTTTTATTGTATTCCAAAGCCTTCGGAATAGTTCTACTGATAGAAGCGTAAATAAAAAATATCATATTTCAGAAAAATCTATATATAAGAGCGGAGCACTATATGCATATATTGATGTAGACTTGTATATACAAATATTTTTTCAAAATCCTCCGAAATTATTTAACATTAATTTATCCTATCAGTACACATTTTTCGGTATAGTTACGATTCAGATATTGTAATGAAAACAAACAGTTTTTCTTTAATGTTTCAAATAATATAATTTGTAATTTTCAAAATATCTAAATACTTACTTTTATAAAAGTACAATTTATTTAACAAATTGAAATTAACGTCTTAATTTTTTGAGCATTTATTGAATTAGCTATAATGTATATATATATGGTTAAATACTATTTACATAAAGTCTGAATGAAAAAAAATTGAAGCTTACAAAATGTATATCTTTCAATATAAACAGCGTAGAAAATATTGCATATTTAATAATAAAATACAAGCATATTTCACAATCTACAATCAATTTCTTAATTATTAATCGTGTGAAATTAAGAAAATTGTATGCTGTACAGATATGTGAGATGAGAAATATGCAACTGAATTTTATTTCATTATGTATGTTCGAAAATCAATTTTAATAATAAACATAATTAAACGTTCGAATTTTAGTTTTACACAACATACACAACATCTACTTACAGAATGAAATCAATGCTAAGAAAAATAGATATTAAGATATATTGTAAAAAAAACTATATAATAATAAGTTTAAAAAGGACAATATATTATCTAGACATTTCTTAATATTCACCAAAACGAAATGCGAAGTAAATTGCTTATTGTTTGAACTGGAAACCAATTTCTAGTTCAAACAACAGTTTTGCACAAAATATCATAAAGTTAACTATTCATTATGTGACTTAGCTGCAGGGAAAATATAAATAATGTAACGTGACATTGTCTTTCTCTTTTTTTTCAAACTGCCAATACGCCTCAAACTGAAAAATTCTTTTTATAAATTTGATCTATGTGTTCAACATCATGAGAAAGACAAGCTCTTTTTTCCCCTTCATGCCCTACGATACCAACACTATTTTTACGTCGTAATTCAGTTTGTGAAGCGTGTCAGTTTTGGCTCCCTCGTAGAAGCTGTGAATCGTTAATGGCGACAAGTAGGTTCTCTTCTCAAAAACTTTTATAATGATACCTCAGGGAACGAGTCCAGCTTTCTACAGCTCTCAAAGAAAAACGAATTTAACGACGCATGGCCGTTATACAAATGTTTAATGGCTGCGAACGTAATGCCCGAAAGCGTGCGACGCCTTATTTTTTTCTTGTTCAGGTAACGCGGATTTTTACCGTGCTTTGTGGTCACTGTTTATTATCATGGGGCACATCAAAAAGCAGTCGACGCAAGTGGTAGTTAGAATAACGCGCCGGAAAAGATGGAGAAAAATGTAGAAGAAAAAAGTTGAAAAGTGGCTGAATCCCATTTTTTGCTCTTTCCCGAGGCTTTATGGTTTCATTTTTTGAGATTTATTTTTTTAATGTGAAAAAATGTGCTTTAGTTGTGTAATATCCTGTCCATAGCTGAGCATTATTATAAAGTTAAAGAGATATACATTTCATTATTAAGCGTGTTTAAAGCACACCTAATTTAAAACGTTATTTAAATTAATGCTTGATTTTAATAGTTTAAATTGTATGATATAATTCATATACTTTTCGATTGTTCAATTGATGATTTTATTATCAATTCTGATTCAGTGAAGCTCTAATGCCCTCCATATTCCCTCCAAAAACTTTTTTTTCTAATCAATTATATTTTTTACTAACCTTCGTCTTCAATCTATCAAATCAAAAACGAAATAATATTTTATCTATTTAATATTATTTTTTTGAACAATTTAGTTGGTTTGAAATGTGTTTTATATTGTTTAAGGTATTCGAACACTTTTTGAAATTACAAATTTGTGAACTAAAACCCGTTTTTTTTTTTTGTCGAATAGAAAATCTTTTGGATTTATAAAACGTATATTATTTTATTTCTACTTTACGCAGAGACCGAATTAAAATTAATTACATACAATTAGAAAAGGAAATTGGAAGTAGATGTTTTATTTTCTAGAAATAGGCATTTAAATTTTAAAAATATATCTTGTTGAATCTGATAACTGTTGTTTCAAACATAGTCTCACATAAATATGACTTTACTTTTAATGTCTTTCATTTAATAGACCGGCTCTTAGGCTTTTATATTTTTATATAACATTGAAAATTTAGTACATTGTCTAAGTAAATGTGTGGTGTCTTTTTAGTAATGATTATATTAATATGTTTTAATATATCTTTTCTCTAACTGCTTTGCAGAATTTTTTTTAAAGAATTCTAAAATTTCTCTTATAATTGCGGGTGTTGTAATATTCAGATAATTTGTTTTAAATAGTGCTGATTACACATTAATATTTATTGGTGTTTATGCGTGAAAAAATATTTATAATGCTTTAGTATGGTATATTTAAAATGGTACTCTGAATGCATTCCAATACATTAAATTTTACCTTTGTGCATTTAGGAGAATTCATTACATGTCTAATATTTAATATTCAAACGGTAAAAATACAGATATAATTACAATAAAGTTATCTCTTGATTTCGAAATATCCATTATGAGAACCAGTGAGTTATATTTATTATTTATATTTATAATTTTCATAAAATAAATTTTCTATATAAATGACGAATTTTTAATTTTTTAAGACATAAAGATGAAGCTATTTTAAATAGACCAGATTTTAAATATCCTTAGAATCTCATCATTGATGCTAGTGATATTTTAAAAGGATATTTTGGGATAATTTACAAAATGCTTTTTACTGGCGATAGATTTGCCAAACAATTTGCCATTATGAGAACCAGTGAGTTATATTTATTATTTATATTTATAATTTTCATAAAATAAATTTTCTATATAAATGACGAATTTTAATTTTTTAAAACATAAAGATGAAGCTATTTTAAATAGACCAGATTTTAAATATCCTTAGAATCTCATCATTGATGCTAGTGATATTTTTAAAAAGGATATTTTGGGATAATTTACAAGAATGCTTTTTACTGGCGATAGATTTGCCAAACAATTTGCCATTATGAGAACCAGTGAGTTATATTTATTATTTATATTTATAATTTTCATAAAATAAATTTTCTATATAAATGACGAATTTTAATTTTTTTTTTTTTTAAAACATAAAGATGAAGCTATTTTAAATAGACCAGATTTTAAATATCCTTAGAATCTCATCATTGATGCTAGTGATATTTTAAAAAGGATATTTTGGGATAATTTACAAGAATGCTTTTTACTGGCGATAGATTTGCCAAACAATTTTTCATCAATTATATTCTCAAAATATATGTTTCCAATAAGTGTACTTAATAATACTCTTTTAGATATATTTTTTGTGGCTAAACACATTATGATGTAATTTTTAATTAGTTTCAATGGTTTGAAAAAGTAGCAGAATGTCTGTAATATTTTTTTTTTTTTTTTTTTTTTTCTAATACTGAGAAAGCTGTTATTTGGCTTAACATTTTTGACTTCAAGTATATATTCTAAGATATTGGAGATTTTTAAAAAAATTTAATGAAGCTGGGGAAATGCAGAGATCGAAATTGAAATACTGTAATAATGTAACATATATCGAATACATGAAACTAAAACAAACACTAAACAGCCTATTTATGGAAGAATTACGTAAAAGAAAAAAATAAAAAGGATAATATATAAAAAAGATTGATACATTTATGTAAGAAATAAAACAGAATTAGTCTGAAAACTGTACATAAGTTATATAGCGTTTTAGAGTATCTGAAAAAAACGTTGTTCTGAGAGAGCACTGAGCAAGCTGGGAGATTCTCAGCTATCATCACAGCACCATAAAGGGACAGATAGAACTATCGATTATTTTAAATCTATTAAAGTGTTCATATAGACAACCATGCATCATATCTAAACGAGACGTACATACGACGTTTCTTAGGAGGTAGTCTGGGGGTTTAGATGTCACTTTCCCAGAGTTTAAATTTCGTTCCTTTTAAGATGGAACAATTGCTTGTACTTGATTGTAATGCTGACTTCTGTAGATGCAGACTTCTAATCAACCTGGTGATTTAATGCTTGAGAAATATGGCATTCCATTTTGTCCAGCTAATCTCTCTCTCCATTTCTTCTCCATGTACTGCATTGTATTACAGTAGATGCTTACAGTAGTTACTTGCATTACTGTAGTATCTGCAATGCAGTAAGTGCTGGCAACTATTAAGAAGACATGGTACGATTTACACTAAAATTTTTAATTTAAGAATTTTCAAAATTTTTTGGTTGCCTCCAATGTGCGTATACAATGTAAAACAGGTTTTATACTCAAAATTTCATAAAAGGCTAACCATTTAATTTTTTAAGGAAAAAAATTTTGGGAAGTGATTTTAAAATGCTACTCCTCCTACAAATATTTACATACAAGCATGAAATTTGGTTAACACGTACATCAAACTATGTGTAACAAAAGTTGGTATGGGTTTTGCGATAACATGATTGGTATTCATGCAATACTTCTTTTTATGAATGCTTATTGAAAATTTCTTAGAAAAGTATGAATTCTGAGTTCAATTATTTTTTTAAAAAATAAGTATTGCTTTGATTCAAAAATGCATACCAACTTTTGTTACATGTACTATTTGCAATAGGTAAAAAAAATTCAAAGCATTAGGCCCAATAGAAAAAAAGCCTTAGCATTTTAAATGAAGACAAACCAGTTATTTTATCTTTCTGAGATAAGACCGTTTAAAGTTTTGATTTGTCATAGGAATGTGAATAAAAATTAACATAAAAGTTATAATAATTCTGCGTTTTTTACGTTTAGAGATTTCAAATTTTCTGAGGTTCAAGAAATATCTATAAATAATAATTTATGCTAAAAAAGTTAGATTTGATTTTTTGACCTATTTTTGTCAATTGAATCGTACCTTGTCCCCTTAACAATTGCTAGTGTTTATGCTTAAGGGTCTGAAAATATAACGAACTATTCAAAAAAGGGAATTGTGAGTTTTTAGATTGGTTAAAGTAACTTTAGTTACCTCACTCTCAACATCAAATGTGGTGTTTTCTATTCTTAGATAAATACTGTGTGATAAATATTCATAGAAAATTGGAGCTCCTGAAAGACTATTTACAGCAAGTTTTGAGCCATCAGTGGGCATGTACAACAAAGCTCTAGGAGAAAAATGAACATGGTTTCCATACCCGCAGTAAACAAAGCTGGGGTGCAATTTTATAACTTTGAAACATGATTCAAAAGTTCCAAAAAAAGTAGGAAGACATTATGGCTTTCAAACGATTAGTAGATGATGCAAAAAGGGTTCACCCCGTGTCGTAACCTCAAGCCCATATAGTTCTCTCAAGAAAATTTCTAAAAGTATTGGAGTTACCCCAGTTTGAATTCCGTAGTATGTAAATAATACAAAGTTAAATGATTTTTACACATGGGTATTCAAAAATTTAAATTTATATAAAAATACTTTAGAGGGGGAAATGATCATTTGCCGAATGTTACAAATATTCTTGGCATGTTTCGAGAATAAATTTACTCTCATCAAATTACAATAAATAAATTTAATACAGAAAATTAAATTCTCAATCGATCTTCCGTGTAGATGTATTTATACGAACTAAGTATCTCAAGGCCCAATGTCCTCACGTTTGCATAGATTGGAATTTAGGGAAGTGGAGGACCAGCTTTTTGGGTTATTCTTCGTCATTTAACCTAGGTTAAGAAAACAGTTATACATCGCCAAAAGCTCTCATTTTGCTTCAAATAAGGACGCTAATAAGCAATTGATCAAATATATAATCTATTTTTAACATTTCTCTTACAATTCTAAAATTAAAAACTTAAGAAATATGAAATCAAAACTAATTTCACACTGTTATTTTAAATAACATGATTGACTAGTCCATTAAAACCACAAAATTAATTACTGTTGATTTAAATGGGTAAAAAAAATATTTAAAGGTGAAAAACACAGTATGCAAAGTTGTACAAAAAAGAGGAAACTACAAAAATGACAAAAACGAGTGAAATATACTCTCTTCCGGAAAGGGCACTAGGTTATTTTACAAATGTTTTGCAGAAGGTAAAAAAAAGGTAGAAATTAAACCCCACATTCATGGAGTTTTAACTTTTCCAAGAACATTCAAACAGGATTAAACAATTATGTTAACAGCTTTAATCACCATGCCCTTAAGTAATTAGAGTTTTTTGAATGATTTCTATCAATATAGATATAAATTGAATGTAAGACATCCTTTCAATAAAATGAAAGAAAACACCAAGATGAAGACATCCATTATGATTTTACAAAAAAGATATTCTAATTTGCGATGATGTAGTGTTGAATCTACAAGTTAGCAGGGAGGAATTCGTTTTAACCCCTTAATTTCCGATTAAAAGTAATGTGATTAGCTGCCCTGTGCCACCGTTTTTGGCTTAAACAGACATGTGCGGTGTATTGGCCATTTCAAAGCCTTCAAAATAGTTTTACTGATAGCAGCACAAGGAAAATAATTGTACTTTGGAATGGAAGATATATACTTCGGGGTAATCGATGCCCCGATAGAGTAAAAAAATAAATAAAGAAAAAATCACCAGTACACTTAAGTGGTTAATAAAAATAACATGAGTCGATTTTAAAATAATTTAAGAAAATTAAATGGTAAATGAAGGAATATAGCAATAGCCATTTGATGTATTTTAAGGTGTCACTGAAATAAATGACTTGTATTGAAAAAGAAAATAAAATAAATTGAAATAAATGTTTAATATATATATATATATATATATATATATATATATATATATATATATATGTCAGGTTTGAAAAGTTTAGGTTCAAAATTAAGGAAGTAATAAATGAAAATAGAGCGAACTCTTTACCATCGCGTAAGGATTTGTGAGCAAATAAGCCTGTTAAAAGGAGCAACGAGCACTGACGAAGGCGAACGCATACTAGAAAGGACTTGGCTGGTGTCTCCTCGCTGCGATGTTGTATTTGGTAACACCCGGTTGCGCGGCAAAGGTCCGCCATGTTAGATTATATATGATGAAATCGTAATAAAGGAATATTGTGAAGATGATGATCTCCTCATTTAACCAGCAGGCCTGGGGCCTGTCAAGAGCCGGTAGGATGATTTAAAGTACCGAAAAATACGCGAGGAAACCAATGGAATGAACTTCAACAATTTTTTTTTTTCGAACGAGCGACTGCATTGAAAACGATACTACCATGGAGGACGACTCTTTCCGGCAGGAGTCACCAGTCAACACATCCAAAGAACCCTTCTTTTTTTCCTGAATTTGATCTTAATAAGTTTAGTAGTTGTAAAAGTTTTTTGGACTGTTTTGATCAACAATGTTTGGAATATCAAAAAGACGAACAATGGAAGAAGCAAAATATTCTAGATATCTCACGGGAGTTTATCTTAAATTTTGGTACGAAACCATTTATTTGAAAAGTCTTACAAAGAAAGTAAAAATTATTAATGACGGTGTTCGATGCGACGAAACAAGAGGATATTCGAAAATTTCACAAATTAAAACTAAACGATACTAAAGAATTAATTTCCTTTTTTTTTTACGGAATAACTTTCGTTGGGGAAGAAACTAAATTATGATGACAGTTCAATTGCGGAGCATATGACATTATCGAGTCCCAAAGAATATCAAAAAGTTCTTAGTTATCAAGAAGATTTCGACACCCTGCGAATGGATCTCAACCATGCGACAATTAATCGCAGTAACACCGGACAGCGCAGACCGAAAACCGGTAGATACTGGAAGTTATACCCGATGGAATCACGCGTACGGTACGCGTAGTGTACACAGGATGGAATACGCGTAGTGTACACAGAGGATTCAGTCAAGAGGAAATCATGGACAGCCACATCAATCGCACATGATGAGATTCAGTGGGAGGCAACAGAATCGACATAATCTTTACTCGCCCAGAAACGAAAATAACTAGAGGCAAGGATGACAACTAATTATTGAGTCAATGGTATGTTCCAAGCACTTTTGTACTCTAATTGACACAGGAAGCAATGTGTCATTAATTCCAATAAATTTAGCTAAAAAATTAAAAAACATTAAAATTATACAAAATAGTAATGTAAAAATAAATCAAACTTGTGGGACTATTCAACCCAAAGGTATAATTAAAGTTTATATGAATATTGGATGTATATCTAAGCAAATAGATTTGTTTGTAATTGATACTGAATTGCCTTATATTATTTTAGGACTTGAATATTTACATTTATTTAAGCTTGACATTAGTATTCGTAACATGTGTACTTTTCAATGTGGTAAAAATTTAAGTAATATTAAATATGTAAATAAGTGTGTTGGTGAGTTGAGAACATATCTTGGGACATATTGTAAAACTCTTAATAATGATCAAAATATGAACTACTATAATGCAAATAAATGAAGATAATATTAACGTTAAGAATAATAAAGGTTTAGATCAAGTACCAGACAGCCCTGAAGCTGATCTGAAAAGATTATTTAACCCAGCCATGGTTGTTGAGGACACAGTACCAAAACAAACTAGTGAGCAATGGGGAGATTCAACCCAACTTCTTGACAAATTTCAAACCATATTTTCACAAAATAAGTATGATGTAGGTTGTATCAATTTTGGAGCCACAAAGAATTCATTTAATCTCAGACCTTCCTATAAGTTTACGCCCTTATAGAAACAGTCAACAAGAATCTAAAGAAATACAAACACAGATAGAAGAATTGTTAAAAGCAGGTTTTATTAGACCTCCCATAGCCCATATGCTGCCCCTGTAACTTTAGCATACAAAAAGGATGAAGGGGAAAGATCAAGATTATGTATCGATTATAGAAAACTAAATGAAATCACACGAAAGATTCCACCCTGTACCTCTGATAGACTTTGTAATTGATAATTTAACCTATGCTAAATTTTTCTCTACGCTCGACTTAACAATTGGTTATTGGCACATTAAAATTCATGAAAAGACGCAGAGAAACTGGCTTTCACAACTAATTTTGGACTCTATGAATGGTTAAGACTTCATTTGGCTGGAAAAAATTCACCAGCTGTTTTCCAAAGAACTATAAGACAAATTTTACAAAAATATCAGTTAACTTTTGCTTTAAACTATTTTGATGATATAATAATTTTCTCACAATCTTGGGAAGAGCATTTAACTCATTTAGATACAATATTTCAAATTTATAAAAGAAAACATTAAACTTAAAAAATCAAAATGTCAGTTTGCACAGGAAAAAATAAAATTTTTAGGATATGAAATAACACAAGGTCATTATTCCCAAGTAATCCAAATATTGAAACAATAAGAAAATTGAGTACCACCTAAAGATGTGAAAGAACTCCAAAGATTTCTTGGTCCCATCAATGTTTATCAAAAATTTATTAAAGATTATGCAAAACTTAGAGTACCATTAAATAAATTACTTAAAGATGCAATTTGGAATTGGTCACATGAATGTCAAGAAGCTTATCAAAAGTTAAAGAATTGTTTAATCTCAAAACCTATACTTAAATTATACAACTCACAATATCCATGTCATGTGTTTTTGTGACGCAAGTCAGGAATCAATAGGCGTAGTCTTGAAACAACAACACCCAGATGGAACACTTTACCCCATAGCTTATCACTCGAGACAATTACTTAAACATGAAAAAAATTATACAATTTCAGAAAAAGAGTGTTTAGCAATTATAGATGCCTTAGATAAATTCCACTGTTACCTACATGGATCCAAATTCACAATACATACTGATCATACTGCTTTACAATGGCTTAAAGTGTAAAACATTTAACTGGACGTTTATTTTCGGTGGAGTTTAAACTTTCTCAGTATGAATATTCGATAGTTTATATAAAAGGTAAATTAAATGTTGAAGCAGACATGTTTGTCGAAGAGAACCCTGTATGCCATTATATATCACCCATTTGTCATTTTTTAAATACTGATGAAATTATTAAATACCAAAATTCAGAGAGAACATTAACGATCAAAATATATAAAAATTAATGATGTATTAACAGTTAAGAAAAATTTAATTAAAATTGTAGTACCGTTATCTTTGAGAGAAAAATTAATTACAACTGCACATGAACAATTTGGTCACCCAGGTGTAAAGATGTTAAATTAATATCCCCAATTTACTACTGGAAAAGACATTATATTAGACATTTCAAATTTTGTTAAATGTTTGTGAAACATGTCAAATGAATAAAAAGTCTACACAAAAAAAAAGTATGGATTATTGCAAAGTTCCTGTAGCAGAAGAACCATTTGAAATGATTTCACTAGACACTGTAGGAGGATTTAATTATCATAATTCACAAAGAAATACATGCATATTGTTCTGGATCATGCTACCAGATAATATGCTTGGACATTTCCATCCAAAGTGTCACTTCTGAAACTTATACAAATTGCCAAAACAAAATTTTTTCAATTCAATACCCAAAACAACTTTTAAGTGATAGAAATGCTGCATTCACTTCATCTAAATTTAAGAAATTCTTAAAAAACATCATAATATTAGACAATTACTAACTTCAGCAAATGAACCACAATGCAATGGAAAGAATGAAAAGAGTTAATCAGACATTAGTAGCAAAATTAAGATGTAAAGTTAATTCAACTACAAAAACTCCTTGGACAAAATTATTAGAACAAGTTACATATGAATACAATAACTCGCCACATGATGTTACTGGCTTTCCACCTGCATATTTAATGTTTGAACTTTGCCATATGATTCGCCATTACCTAATCAAGTAAATTAAACTATCCACCTATACAACAAGCTAGACAAATTGCAGTAAACAGAACAATTAAGCATCATAAGATAAATAAACAAAGGTATGATAAACATTATGTTGATGCAAAATTTAAAAGTTGGAGATTTAGTATTATATCAAAATTTCTCATACCTAATTCAAGTAAACTTCAATCTCCTTATAATGGTCCTTTTAAAGTTGTCAGGAAACTCTCAAGTATTACTTAAAATAGATAAAAAACCAAATCAATATACAGGAAAATTAACAGATATTGTTCATTCTACAAGATTAAAACCTTTTCATTCAAAATCCAATTTCCAATTATGCTAAATTCTTATTTATATTTGTTATAGAGTTTGTTTCACTCAAACTTTGGGGGAAAAGAAGTGCGTTGTAATTTTAAAAAAGAAGTACATTGTAATTTTTAAAAGAAGTGCACATTGTTATTTAAAAAAATACTTTGTGTTTATTTGAATTTAAGACTTGTTTACATTATGAAAATCAAAATTTAATGTACTTTTCTACATTTATTGAAGACTATTTAAAAAAATAACTGAATTATGGACTGTAATGAAAACATTGTGATGAGGTCATTTTACGATACATTGTGTTAGAAATAATTTCATTGTGATTATTTGTGATAAGAATATATTCTGAAAGTTAAAATATAGTATGTGATGTTATGAAGATTTTATTATGGTTGTATGTTTTTTGAAATGAGTTGATTGAGTAGAGATTCTAATAATAAACAAAAGAACTGTGAGATAAAACAATAATTGGATGATGAACATTGAACTATGATTTTTTCAAGACAGGACTGTGTGAAACATTACATTACATTGATTGAACTTTTACCTGTACTTGATATATCTGAAATACCCTTATTTTTCTTTGCATTTTTATATTTCTAGTGATATTTTGATATAATGTTGATGTTGTGTTTATTTTGATAAATTTCTGTGTTATAGTGATGTAATCTTTTCTTTTTTTAGGAGCTCTAAAATCATGTTGCTGTAGTTACTAGCATATGTCTTTGTATGTATTTTGCTTTACCATTACTCCTAAAATCATGTTGCTGTAGTTACTCCATATATGTTTTTATGTATTTACTTTACCATTATTCCTAAACTCATTTTGATATTACTTATTTTATATCTATTCTTTGTATGTACTTACTTTACCATTATTCCTAAAATCATGTTGCTGTTAGTTACACCATGTATGTCTTTTTTTATGTATTTACTTTACCATTATTCTAAACTCATTTTGCTATTACTTATTTTTATATCTCTTCTTTTTATGTATTTATACTTTACCATTATTCCTAAAATCATGTTTATTTTACTATACCTATTCTTGCTATGTATTTATGTGCTCATTATTCCAACATTCAATACAATTTTTGAAGTACTTGTAACTTTTCAACATTTATCACTTTATTAACATTGTTTACTATTGATGCACATTTGGTGAAAATTTCACTTGTGATCTTATGTTATGTTGTTTGGCACTACTATATTTTTGAATGTCTAATGTGAACTATTTTTATCTTATGTTGTTTTTCTTAATCTCATTCTTATTATAGTCATAGTGGAAGTATTAGATGTGTGATATTTTTCGAAAACAATTCTATGTAACACAAGTTTTATACCAAATTTTGATACTTTGTTATTCATTATTGCTATTTTTTTGTACATGTTAGGATTCACCAGCCCACTCTTTTACACCATTATTAAATCTTCTAGAATTTTATTTCATTTGAAATTTGATATTGAAATATAATTTTTTCCCTGGGGACTTGCCAGTCAGAAATGGCCAATCTGGCTGTGCCAGACATCAGCGGAGGATGTGTCAGGTTTGAAAAGTTTAGGTTCAAAATTAAGGGAAGTAATAAATGAAAAATAGAGCGAACTCTTTACCATCGCGTAAGGATATGTGAGTAAATAAGTCTGTTAAAAGGAGCCACGAGCACTGACGAAGGCGAACGCATATTAGAAAGGACTTGGCTGGGTGTCTCCTCGCTGCGATGTTGTATTTGGTAACACCCGGTTGCGCGGCAAAAGGAGATTCGCCATGTTAGATTATATATGATGGCGTAATAAAGGAATATTGTGAAGATGATGATCTC
>BMAU01006161.1:0-10065 GCA_019973935.1 Trichonephila clavipes | reverse complement strand
CTAGTTTTATTACTTTATACTACCTCAAATAGAAAGAAATTAAGAAAAAACGAAAAATGGGGCAAAACTTCAATTATCAGAAACACGAGAGTAGTGTTTAACAAAATCACGCGAGTTTGGTTTTTTTTCTAACTGACCGAAACTGGTAGCCAGCTATGTTAAATGCATTAACAGTATTTCGGTAGCAATGAAAGTATTTTTGTTTCACACAGTTGAGCTAAAAATATGAGGAATATTGTCCGTTACAAGTTCTATTTTAAACATATTGGTGGTCAAGGCTCACGGACTCATGGCTGACGTGTCATGTTAGAGCCAAGTACCACTGAAGATCTGCTGTGTAGAGGAGCCTCTCTGCAAGTTAAGTGTGCTCAAGGCAATGAAGTCCTTCCGTTGGTGTGGTGTTCGCTAGGAGAGGGGAAAGCCCAGCTAGGTGTCGTCCCCGCCACTTGATTGGGGTCTGCCAAAAATTACAAGTTCCGTCGCCAACAATCCATTCGTAGTTTTGTAGTGTGACGTTAATAGAGCTCTCCCTCACTCTTGAACGTTTGTTAATAACTATCACATAGTGTATAAAGTATAACATGCCATTGATTATGCTATATTAAAGCGAAACTCTCTTGTTATTAAAATTCAAGTAATTTTTTTTTCGTACTATAAAAAGTATATTTTGATACACTGATTTAGAGTATTTTTTCCCTTGCATTTTTCCTTCCTTCCTTCCTCAGTGGTTCGACAGTCCGAAGTGAACCTTCTCAAGAAGCCTTCTTCCTGCTAGTGTTCGCCAATTTTTAGTTCTCAAAACTAGTTAGTCTTTTTCTATGCCATCTTATATTTGGCCTGCCTTATCTCCGTGTACCTAATGGTCGGGCATTTTTAGTAATACGCTCTTCGTCCATTTTGACAACGGGGTTTGTCTATTTAATTCGTTGTACTTTGATGAAGTTAATGATGTCAGATTATTCATATGAGTAATAGAATTCTAAATTTGATCTTCTTCGTCGCGTGCCATTTTCTTGAATTCTCCAAAAATAATTCTTAAAATCTTCCTTCCGTAGACACTTCTTATCGTGTTCTCATCAGTTCGAGACATGGGCCAAGTTTCCCATACATAAGTTAAAACTGATCCTGAAAGACTTTTACGCAATTGTTCTTCTTTTGATTACATTCGATTTCATATATTCTTGTATTCCATTAAGACATCTATTAGCCATAGTAAATCTTATTTCGAAGTCTTCCGGGTAGTGCTATCGCCCCATCGTTAATTTCAGAACTCCTCAAATGTAAGTGAAAAACTGTCAAAAACTTCATAATTATACTTCCCTTCAATTTTAAAGTGAGAACTATGTTAAAAACATGATTTAGTGCATGGCATATATTTGGCATTGCTTATTCTCATTCATCCTCAGTCCTTATCCATAGGGCCTCTTTTCTCTAATGATACAAGAAATCTCATGTGAGTACGGTGGGGGCTCAAGCAATAACATCAATGTCATTATCTTAAGCCAACCATTCCAATAATTATTTATTTTTATTCTCCAATCACACCTTAGTATTACATCGTGAGCAACATGTATCCCCTTGTTTTTAAAGTGTACAGGTATGTTTTTTTACTGGGGAGACCAATTTAAAAAAATGTAGAGCTATTTTTTTGTAACAAAAGCGCTTTTGAAAAATAAAATTTTTCTTCAAGTATGGTAGCTGAGTTTTAATAAAACATATCAATGCATATAAGCATCTTTTTGCTCATATATTTATGCATTATTTTATTTTTTTATTCCCTTACTTTTAAGAGTAAAGAATTTAACGGATTAATAATGTGGGGAAAAAAATGTGAAAACGGATTTCGAAAACAACAATTTTAAAGTCGTCGTTTTATTACGTTACTTCCTCAAAATAGCCCAACATATTTTCCTCTGCTCTAATATTAAAGATTTTATATCATTATAAAGTACTCTATAGGAAATTTTATATATCTACTCTTATGGTTTAAAATAATTTTTGCGTATCATATTTTTGAAAGGATAATATAACTTATTATATAACAATATATTTTTTGCATAAAATTTGTAAATAAAGATGTGGAGATATTTTTGGTTCGATCATTTTTCGTGTTGAGATGATTTATTGCTTTATAAACCGTAAGCAAACTGTTCTAAAGAGTCTCCCGGGAAGCGATACTTTTGTCATTCTTAGCTTTGTGCAAACTATTTTTCAGATACTTAAGTAAAACTTCCTCACCATATATACTTTTGATATTGAAAGTGTAGTATCAGCTACACCGTAACATTGCCAATAATCTGGTGTTAAAATTTTTAATTTATTTTTTACCTTACTCCTTTTGTAGTTTTTCAATTACCCAATCTTAAAAAATAACTATATTTCCCGTATTCATAAAATTAGAATTTTGCAATTTAGAATTAATCTTAGCAAAGTATATATTTCCTCTTGACAATACTCTTTGATTTAGTAGATTCCTGATATCTAAGATGGCTTAAGTGATTTCTGAGCAAACTTCCCCTCACCACAAAAAACTATAGATGACTTTATACTGTCCCTTGGAATAATATAATCACGTCATAATGTATTTATCCTCAGATCGTCTTTTAATTTTGCTTCATAACTTTCATATAGTAATGCCATACCCAAAGGAAGCTACTGATAGTACCAGCAACATAAAAGTGGTAAAACTCTTAGAGAGTATAAGGGAAACTCTTTATTGATATAAATATATTTGTGTGTATTTATGGATAACAATCGAATCATTGAAATCAATCAAATATTGAATCAAAAATTGAAACTATAAAAAAATTATTTGAAAATAAGTACTATTTTGTTTATCAGTATTCCTTTAAGTATCATTCAACGTTCTGATTCTTTATCAGTGTTCTATACATGGATGTCGTAAGGCATGGGCCAACTGGGCCCAGGGCCTCGGTGGGGTCCTTCGTTTCGTTCTGACTCCCGTCTTAACAAGATCATGATCCGGATAATTTGTAATGGTTAAAAACATCATTCCTTACATACTCTCCGCAAAACGGGGGAATCTCGTTAAGCCGCATGTCAACTTGTAAAAGTGGTAAGACTGTATTATTATGTGATGACCGTTGTCGATGTCTGAACCTAGGCCAAATTCCATAAACAATCATTCAACTCATTTATTCGAAAGGCGGCCGCCGGTTTGTGCCAAGAATTTTGAGATTTTTGTGCGCATTGTTTTGTTTCAAATGACCGTTTGAAAGAGTGTTGTACGCTGTCTACCTTTAAAGATATCGGGTGGGGCCTACTCTTGCATAAGAGCCCAGGGCCTCAAAAAATCTTCTCTGGGGCCTCAAGGAGTCTTAAGACGTCCCTGGTTCTCCATAGATATCACAGATAGAAGCAAGGATCATGTACTAATTGACACCGGGTGACATATGGAATACGTTTCGAATCGAATATAGTTTGCTGTGAAACTGCCAGAATAATTTGTTGTCAAAAATGTACTTAAAGAAATATATTTCAAAAAGTAAAAAGTTTCTTACTCTCCATGAATAAAAAGAATATTTCTAATTAAAAATGAGCCATAAATCATTTTTAGCATCTCTCTCTCTCTCATTTTTAGTATTCAAAAAATAAGTTTGCCCTTAACCTTTTCAACTGGGAAAATAATGGGGGTGCATATTTGTGGCAACTTAATTGGTATTCTAAATGATTTATGAAGTATATCAACTAAAATAATGTTAGATAAATGTTAAAATGTGCTTAAACAGTGCTAGGACATGCTAATTAACTAATTAAATATTAATAAGGTAATTAACGAGTGAATTGACCTAGTTTTTTGGAATGATTAACGGATTTATTATTCGTGATTGTCTAAAAAAAATGTTAATGAAAATCTTTTTGTGAGAGCTTTATGGCATATCTATGCATTATTTCTATATTAAAATCTATCGTAAACAATAATGAATGAATTTATGACATAAAATTATACGAAATTAGCCCTTATTGAATTAAGCATCTAAAATAATATATTCTTTTAATTAATGTGTGAGTGAAGTACTTTCCAAGAAACAGTAGTTAACTGTTGAATATTATAGTTTGCCATTACCTTGAATCTGTCTGAACAATAAGTAGCCTAGGGCACGATTTATTACTTAAACGTTGCATAGCAAGCCACGCACAAGTCCTCCAATAACAACCAATACATCTCATAATTCTGAATCATTGTAAAAAAGACAAGGTCGGAATATGAGGTGTCACCCTACACTCGCTAATGTTGAGCTTCGAAACACTTTTAAATATTTTTCACGACCGGACTTGAGTGGAAATAGAACTCGAAACATTTCACGAGTCTATCCGAAATCTATATGTCTAACGAAGCCACATACTCCGAATGATGAAAACCGTTTATTTTAATATAAGCAATTGATGATCTATTCTGAAACGAATGTTATTTTCCCTGCTGAGATACTCATTTTGTGGGAAAATTGAAAAGTTGAAAGTTCGTTTCCCATCATGAACTTGAATAAGATAATGGCAAACACATGTGAATAGAGTTATCAGATAGGCGATTGTATCATCCTTGGCTAAAAATACGACACAGTCAAGGAATCCTTTGGCGTTGAACCTTCCAGAGATTTCCATGGTTCTTTGAAACAAAGGTCGAGTCAGTTCAGAAGAGACTTCTTGGAATACGATAAGAGACTTTATCTGCCTCAGTCCCTGCTACAGTGGAACTGTTTAGAGAGTCGTTTCTGAAATGGTGTAAAGCAGGGGTCGGCATCCTATGGCACACGTGCCAGATGTGACACGCCACCACTATACAAGATAAAGCTAAATCGTTCTGTCTCTCCTTTCAACGTCTCGTACACGTTTATGTAACGGTTACTTTACATTTCCAATTCTCTGCCATAAAACGCAACTTGCTCGTAGTTTGTGTGCTTTATGAGAAATAAAACATCTTTTGTTGAAATGGTACTTATGATTAGTGTTAAATATTCGACTCAAGTAAAAAATATTGAGTAAATTTGTAAAATGAAGGATCATTCATTACGCCTCAGTCAGTAAAAAATAAAGTAATTTGTCCTTTATCCTCTAAAAGCTTGGGCGTTGACGGAAAAAGAAAAAACAAATGCCTTGGGTATAAATTAAAATTCTACTTAACAAACGTTTTGCCGCTGAAATATTATATAAACAAAAATAGTTATTCTCTCAACATATTTAATTTGTATTGGAAATAAAATCGGTGAAAAATACACCACTGTGGGTTAATTTGGCAAGCGGTATTCATTTATCGACCCACTGAAAAGATGAAAGACTCAATCGACCTGGCTCAGTCCGGGGTTTGAACCTTGAACCTGTGGTATGGAAGCGCGATACACTCTTACTCAGCCACTGGGCTTCCGCGAGACGTTTACTCATTACAAATCTTTTCATTCAGCATTTTCAATGTTTTAATTGTATGATAATATTCTTATAAATTTCACTCATTTAAGTTATTGGGGGATAAAAAAACAAGAAATAAATGCATTGATTCGTCATTCAACTATGTGTGACTTAACTTTTATTGAGCCAGGTCACAAATAAATAATTCATAAGGTTCGCTTTATGTTAAAGAAGAATTCATTAGACCTGGGACATCCCATGGACAGAAGATTTGAATGAACCCCACAAACTAAATCAAGCAGAATGGAGTGACCTCGTACGAGATCTTGACTTGCCAAAGAAGAAGGCAGAGCTTCTAGTATCCAGAGTGCATAAATGGAATCTACTCCTACAAGGCGTCAAGATTACAGAGTACAGGACTCGTGAAAATAATCTTCTTCATTTCTTTGAGAAGAAATAACATGAGGATGCATGTATTGATGTCAAGGAGTTGATGAATTTCATAAACATCAGTTATGATTCAAATAACTGGAGGTTATTTATAGACTCTTCCAAGCTTAGTTTGAAAGCAGTTTTAGTACACAACGGCAATCTTCTTCCTTACATTCTGATCGGACATTCCGTTCACTGAAAGAAACTTATGCAAATGTAAAATTATTTCTAGAGTTAATAAAATACGAGGATCATAAATGGCAGGTCTGTGGTGACTTGAAAGTGATTGCTTTACTCATGGTAATTCAATTCAGCTGTGCCAAGTACTGCTGTTTTCTGTGTTTGTGGGACAAGGCAGATCAAAAATCGAACTACATGCAAGACAAATGGATTTTGACAAATCTGCAATCAGGTGAGAGAAATGGTTCAAATGATCTTTTAGTAAACCAAATGACACTTTGCTTCCACCTTTGCACAATAAACTGGGATTCAAGAAGAACTTTGTGAAATCCCTGAACAAGGATGGAGAGGTTTCCAATACCTTAGATCGAAATTCCCAAGATTGAGTGATGCAAAGATTATATATATAAAAAGGGAATCTTCGTGAGCCCTCAAATACTCAAAATCACGAAAGACCTCACTTTAGATCAAATTCTGGAAGGGAATTCTACGAGGATTTCTAGGCAGCAAAAAAGAGAACTATCAACAATTGGTGAAAGAGAACTCCTACAAAAGTTCCATGACCTAGAATGCAATATGTCTCTAAAGATCCATTTTTTTACATTCCCATCTTGATTTTTCCCTAAGAACTGTGGAGCTGTAAGCGATGAATGCAGTCAAAGGTTAAATCAATTTATTGAACCAATGGAACGCATATATCAGAATCGTTGGGATGAGTCAATGTTCCCTGACTACTGCTAGACAGTTATAAGGAATATACTTGGGCTTTGACTTGCAAGAGACAATCCAAAAGGAAATGTTCACAGGAAATAAACTAAAAAATACTTCTGATTTCTTATATGAAAACTGTTTCTTGAAAATGACTTATTGTATTGTATTTATTAGTTAGTAATATTTTGTTCCCATAAATTGATGGATGGGCTGTGGTATATCTTAAAAACAAGAGCTAATAAATAAATTTCATTTACATATTTGTTATTTTTAACCCAAAATTAGTAAGTATAGCCTATTTAAAACTGAGAAACAGACAAAAAGTTATTTTTGTTGCCTAGTGTTATCAAATCTTATTTCTTATGGCAACTGTCTCGAGCTCGTAAGTGCATTATTTCTCATTTGATTTTGCAAAAGAGAATCATAGATGTGAAAAAGAGATAAAAACCGAACTTCACATACATTAAATATGGATGCATTAATTTATGATTAAGAGGATGCATTAATTTATGATTAAACTACACCATCTGGGATAAGAAACCGCAGCAACAATTTGCGAGTTGAATAAATCAAATTGAACGTAAGAAGCAAATAAAAAATATATTATTTACAGTATGTGTCTTCAACACGTGGCCCGCTGAAGGCATTTCAGTGGCCTTCGTCGTAAGATACACCATTTTTTCTGTTATTCTTGATATTTAAAACATTTCTCTGGTGTGTTTTATATCCATTTGAAATAACAATTTCAGAAAATGACAATTTTTTTCAAAAATTTCACTGTATCTTAAATAATTTTAAATAAAAAAAATCCGACTGTACCTAAGATCTCAAAAAATTTCGGAAAAAGGTGGGACTCATCATTAACAAGTTTGGAAAGTATTTTAATTCGACTTTCATTTAACTTTTTGAAACCGATATATATATATATATATATATATATATATATATATATATATATATATATATATATATATGACATATTTCAAGCCATAATTAGTCCTAAGTTTTTATTCAATATCTCTAAAGTATCTTTATTCAATGAATTCTCTACAAGTTCTGACGCTGAGAGAAAAAGAACGCCGAAGTGTTTTTACCACTTATAAGAGCAGTCAGTACGGTAATAACCTTTTGAAAATCGATTTTGAGTTTTTGATATTTCTAAAATCTCCAAATCGCAACCTTTCCAATGATATAACATACAAGCCGTTATATGAATTAGAAATACTTTAAAATGATTTTTAAAAAATAATCAGATTATGAACCACACCCATTTGACAGTTAGAAATGTAAACATTGTCTTTTTAAATCTGGAGCAAAGTTGCAAAGCCTCAATTTTATTTTTATTCATACGCATTAGATACCTGTATTGTAACTGCAAATTTAACTGTGTTAGATATGCAAAACATTTTGGAGCTAAATTTGGAAGAGTGGTTTTAATTTGAATGTTATATTTAATATTTAGTGATTTTACCTAAATTTAAGTCTTTTCTTCACTTCAAATTTAGTTTTGATTAGTTTTTATTAATAATTATTTAAACTCACTAAGGCTTAGTAAAGAGTTAAAAATATTTTTTAAAAATACTTGAAGTTACAGTTATGTGCTGATTTAAGAAAAAAATTGGATTAAAAATCCTACAAAGGTAAGATTTTTTTTTAATAAAAATTTCTGTTTTCTAAAATTTATATTTTTAAAATTGTGTAAATTTACTGTGTGCATGTTTTTTAAATGCAATTGTGTATACTGAAGTGACATTTTTGAAATATTCTTAAAACATTTAAATATAAAGCAGTTATCATAACGAAAAACGACAATTTTTCATGAATTCATAATAATAATTGTTCGGTGAACTAAAAGTTTGTCTTTGAAAAAAAAACTAATTATTATATTTAAAAAAATTCTCTTCAGTATAAATAAAATGTCTAATTAATATAAATAAAAATTTGAGTCTTTATGTTAAATGGTTTCTGAGAAAAAGTTATGAGATGATACATTAAATGTGATATTTGTTGTCTTTGCGAGAAGCTTGTTACATACATAAAAATACATAAATTTTATGTTTAAAAACATAAAAACAGTTTTATTTTGTCTGTTTTAGAAATCATTTGTCCAGTTTAGAGTAACTTTTGAGGTTTAAAACTTATAGAAATTGACTGCAACAACAAGACCTAATGATAATGTTACGAAAACCTAACAAAAACTTACGAAACGTATATATATATATATATATAATCAAGTATTTTTAAATACCATCTCAAACTCACACCCAAACTATATTGATATATTTTCACATTATATTTATGATGCGTTCTGTTCAGATTTGATATCTGTAATGCATGAAAGCTTCAAACTCTTTAAAAATTGATACAGAATTTGAGAAAATTTTGATGTTATCTCGTTAAAAAAAACTGAAAAATGCTGTTCTGGGCAATTTAAGACTTTTTTGTTTACTATTTTTGTTACACTTATTGGTAAACTAATTTAAATTTTTGCAAAGCTAGCAGTGAAATTTATGTGTCGAGGAGGCATGAAGACGAAAAACAGTTTCTTAAAATTGGACTTTAATAATCAATCATAAAGTCACTGTGCTCGTTACTGGAGCGATAAAAAACAATAGGTTCAAAAATCAACATTACCAGAGACATCCGATTCGAACCGTCTTCTAATATTGTAAAATGAATTTCTAATCTAAAATGGTGATAGCGGTTAGAACTGATGGCGGACTAGAATTTTGTAATAAGGATATGGATAATTTCTTGACAGAACTGGGTATAAAGCATGAGGTAACAAATTCATATACACCAGAAATGAATGGGGTTGCGGAGAGATTCAATTTAACCGCTCTAGATGGCATCAAAACATTGCTTAAGTCTAGTGAAGTTCCCCATAAGTTTTGGGGAGAAGCATTACTTTGTTTCACTTATGCCTGGAATCGAATTTGTCACAAAGACAGTAACAAAACGCCTTTCGAAAAATATTCAGGTAGAAAACCATCGGTATTGCATCTAATACCTTTTGGATGTTTGGCATATGCTGGTGTGCCAAAACAAATTAGAAAAGGACTGGAACAGTATTTAAATAGACAAAGTTCATGGCCTGGTTCAACTGCTTAGCCTGTCTCGACACAGTGCATGGACTGGGCCCATGACCAAATTTGTTACACTTATTGGTAAACTATTTTAAATTTTGCAAAGCTAGCAGTGAAATTTATGTGTCGAGGAGGCATGAAGACGAAAACAGTTTCTTAAAATTGGCCTTTAATAATCAATCATAAAGTCACTGTGCTCGTTACTGGAGCGATAAAAAAACAATAAGTTCAAAAATCCAACATTACCAGAGACATCCGATTCGAACGCGTCTTCTAATATTGTAAAATGAAT
>BMAU01006160.1:0-101009 GCA_019973935.1 Trichonephila clavipes | reverse complement strand
ACAACTAAACTCCATTTTTCTTATATTTGTAAGATCAATACTTATAAAACATATGTTAACATTAATAATATATTTTTAAAGCATCGAAAAATTATCGGAAAATATCACAAATATTTTTTTTTCATTTCTAAAAGAAGGGGTAAAAAAAAAGAAAAACCATTCCCCCGTTAAGGGGACATGGTACGATTTAAGCAAATATTTTAATTTAAGGATTTTCAAAATCTTATTGGTTGCATCCTATGCGCGTATACTATGTAAAACAAATTTTGTGCTCAAAATTGCATAAAAAGCTATTCATTTAATTTTTTAAGGAAAAAACTTAAAATTTGTGAAGTGATTTTAAAATGTTACTCTTCCCCTACAAAAATTTACACACACGCATGAAATTTGATTTTCAAGTACGTCAAACTATGTATTATAAAATTTGGTATGGGTTTTGCGATAACACGATTGGTATTTGTAAAATACTACTTTTTATGAATGCTTATTGAAAATTCCTTAAAAAATTTATAAAAATTCTGATTTCAATTATTTTTTTTAAAAAAATAAGTATTGTTTTGATTCAAAAATGCATACCAACTTTTGTTACATGTACTATTAACAATGGGTAAAGAAAGGATCGAAGCATCAGGCACAATTAAGAAAAAAGCCTTAGCATTTTAAATGAAGACAAACTAGTTATTTTATCTTCCCAAGATAAGGCAGTTTAAAGTTTTGATTTCCCACAAAGATGTGAATAAAAATGAACGTTAAAGCTATCATAATTCTACGTTTTTTAGGTTTAGAGCTTTCAAATTTTGTGAAATTATAGAAAAGTATATAAAAATAATTTAGGCTAAAAATTTAGATTTGATTTTTTGACCGATTTTTGTCAATTGAATCGTACTGTGTCCTCTCTTAATAAGACATGCATTATATGTTTTGTCTAATTGCTTGCTGAGGTAATTCTAAATAATCACGTCCTTTCATTTTTTGACGTCGCAGATCTATCTTTCGGAGGTAAAAATAAAGAATTGAAGTGAAATCGATGACAAAAAGAATACAATTCCCTCGGATTTCAAAAATGTCCCTGTGTTTGTTTCTTCAGATACCAAAACAACGTAGTCCCCCCTTTTAAACCAGTTGTTGCTAACCTTTTGTTTCTATTGGTGCGATTCTCATAGAGACGTTAGTTGGTCTGAAAGGAAACATCAAAACATTTCAGAATCAGGCTGAATATATTTCGACATTGAAATAAATCGATTTTGACGATAGCTTCGTGAGTGCGTATTTTTTCTCTTTCTTTCTCATTTTAATTTCAATACCTTGAATAGTTTCCGTTCTGCGAAATTGAACTATAAATTATAATAAATTTGAGTTTTTTTTATAAAATTAACATTATGCACAGGATGATTCGCTACCAGACCAACAAAGCGTGTTGGTGGTACAGATACGACTCGGAATCACATAGTAAAGTAGGGTCACCAATGCCGTAGTTGAGGGCTATGGTGCAAAGTAGCAGAGAAAAAGAAGAGAAACAGCGACACATTAATGGGACAGAAAACAATTTATTGACAGGCTGGACTGCAACAGGTGTTCGAAAGTACACGGACTTCTTTAATCGGAGTCACATAAAGTGTTTGGTGTACGAGACGTGTGCTCCTTCATTTCAATACCTCATCGCTCTTATATCTATCTGTAGCTGCCAATAGGATACGTGACATACCAAGAATCTTCCAGAACGTAAGGAATTCCATGCAGTGCCTCTGTCAGGTCTGCCAGACTTCTGGTTGTAACTTATGGTCGTGATTTCGAGCACATGTTGTAGTATAACCTTTCACTAAATTATTTTCTGTCCCATTAATGTGTTGCTGTATCTGTTCATTTTCTCTTACTTCTTTCCAATAAATCTCACACCTTCAGCATTTGCGACCCTGCATTCCTATGTGATTTCGCATCGTCTCTGTCCCCCCCTACACATCCTGCAAGTGTGTCGGTATTGTAGGGAATCACCCTGTGTATACTCGCTAAATTGTATGGAGGCTAATCAAGAGTTTTTATATAGAAGCAAAGCTATTTCATTCAATCTAATTACGGTGCCCTTGAGTTATATTTACTTGCAAAGCACACACATATTGGCTACAGCAATGCTTCTCAAACTTTGAATATTCGCAACCCAAAATTCAATCATTAGTTTCATTGCTTCCCCCTCCATACAGCAATGTATTGAATATTCTAGTTTGATACTAAAGCTACAATACGACTTTAGTCTCTTAAGTGCCACTGGCATATCTAAACACCTCGCTCAGCCAAAGCATTAATTTTTTGGACGTATATATACGTCTTTCCGAGACGTATGGTCTTTTCTATGCACTACTGTCCATAAAATTATTGTGAAGGCTTTGAAATGCAATAACTGACAGTGTTTGCGAAGGATTTACTTATTTCAAAGGATTTGCTTGTTTATCCCATTTCCCCTCCCCCCAAAAAGAACATCCCATATGAGCACCTACGTGGTAAACGGTGGCACTGGGGAGCAAATCCCGTTCCCTATATTCGGCAATGAAGGGATTAATTCAGTGCTTCTCAAACTTTCAATACTGGCGCCCCCCTTTTCAATCACAATTTTTATCGCGCCCCCCTTATACATAATAATTTACTGAATGCAATAATAATACACTTTTATGATAAAGCAACAATATTTATTATAAACCGTACAAATTCATGACATAAGTATTAAATTTTGTATATGTTACTTTTAAGCAAAAAAAATTTAAGTAATAGGATAATTACTAAGTTATTTTTCCTTTCTCTGATTTTTAAATTGGAACATATTACAAAATGCGGTGGTTGCTTAGACCAGTGTTTCTCAAAGTGTGGGGCGCGCCCCCTGGGGGAGCAGCGATAACCTAACAGGGGGCGAGCATATCGAAAATTTAATGATTTTTAAAAAATAACCGGAAAGAAGTGAAAAAAATACTTTTTTCCATAATAAAAAAGAAATACACAACAACACTGATATAATTTGTGTTTTATCATCTGGCGTTCTTCTGTTTTAACATAAAATATTACTCGTTAAAAGAAAAAAACGAAACTCAGACCCTGAGAAGGATTCTAAGATAAACATTTTCATCACTTTAATTATTATTGAAATACTGTACTATATTAGTTGTAGAAAGGAAGACATGATTCACTTTTCAGCCAGGCAGCATAATAAATTTGCTAGTCATTTATTTGATTGACCTTCAAACTTACTGGTAGGGTTTCTACATTAGTTTCATCCCATCTTTTATGTATTTGTTTTTCGCATGGGAAATTGTAAAAAATGAAGGTTTTACGATATTTGGAAAGAATTGATTGATTTTGAAGGATTATTTGGCTAAGATTTATTTTTACGGAGTAATCTGAAACATATAAAGCATAGTGAAACGTCATAATACTTTTTAGAGCATCGTATTTTTCTGAATACACTTATAACCAGGCAGCGGTGGCATCTGTGATCTGTATTGAAGGAAGTTGAAACTGATGCATATTATTCATGATTGAGAAACACGATGAACATGAAACGAAAGGGAAAATTTTCAATGGCTTCCTAAAGAACTCCATCAACTGAAATATGAAGCCATAAGTGTACCACAAGGTTCAGTTCGACTTGTCAAAAAGACACAAGAAAAGAAAAAGTTCAACTTGTTATTTGTTATCACCAAAGGTGTTACGGTTCAGGCAGTACCACTAAAGACCCGTCGTGAAAGGGAGAGGTGCACGTTAAATTTGTAAAGAGCTCAAACGTCCTCTTGTTGGAATGGTGTGGGTAGTTAAGAGCCAGCTCAAGTATCGTCCTCATCAACCATGGTTCAAAATTACGAGGTCCGTCTCTAAAGCCCTCGTGTAGCTGAACAGTGCGACGTTAATATTATTTCACTCACTCGATCGCATGATGCTCATTAAAAACTACAATTACTTGAACAACATATGAAGCAGCTTTGCCAGCAAAGTAACATTTCTGTAATATTAGTGAAAAGTATTTTTGCTTTCGTCCTTTATTAAGGTCTCTATCACTTGTCAATCATTTTAGTTCAGTTTTATTGGACTTTTCTCAAATCATCAAAGAAAGATTGTACATTCTTTGAAAGCCGGTAAGTATACTTTCTCTTAATTAAATTATTCACTGGAATTCCAATTTGTATCGTGTAGAGTAAAAATAATTATAAATAAATGATTGGGGTGACTGAGTTCTCCCACACCACCATCAGCCTTAGTATCGAGTGCGTGCCTGCTCCCGGGTTAAAACATTTTGAAGTCTTCTCGCTTTAAATATTAAAAAGTAACACAATTATTCTTCATAGAATTTTATATTCTTTTTCATTACTTAACATTAATTCTAAATGCTAATTCTGTGATTCTTAAAATTACAGTTCTTTTAAACAGTTATTTACAATTATAGCATTTATCTAAAAAAATCATTTTACATTTTTGTATACAATGTCGTGCACGCAGTTTTACTCTCTTACAATTTGGCTATTATATCAAGAATAATGTTATATTTTTTTTTTTTAAAAAATTAACTCGTGTGAACAAACCGGTGTTTCGCCAGTATACGTTTAATGTATCAGTACTGAAGAGGTATTTTATAAATAATTTCTTAATACTAAATTAATCTAAGTTTAATAATTATCAGTGACTTCCATGGGCTTGTCTTGTAACAGAGCAAAGTTTTTCAAAAGAAAGGTTTAATATCAGATATTGACACTGAGTTATTTTTTCTTTATTTAGCTGAGATCTATATTTTGTCTTCAAAGCAGCCACCACGAAAATCCTGTTTAACATGGGTAGGATTTTCAAAATGGTAATAGTATACGAAGTGCTTTTGTTTTCAGTGCAGAAATTATGATTGAAAGGGTGAAGCGCCAGTATTGAAAGTTTGAGAAACACTGGTGTACTATAAAAATAATTATAAAAAAGGATTGGGGTGACTAAATAACCCCGCTGGACCATTAGTATCGAGTGCGCGCCTGCTCCAGGGTTAAAACATGTTGAAGTCTTTTCGCTTTAAATATTAAAAAAAAATACAATTATTCTTCATCTGAATTTTATATTATTGTTCATTATTCAACATCAATTCTAAATGATAATTCTGTAAGGCTTAAAATTATAGTTCGCTTTAAACTAATTATACTTTGAGCAATCATTTAAAAAATCATTTTTACATTTTTGTAAACATTGTCGCGCACTTGGCTTTACTCTCCTTAAAATTCAGCGATTATTTCAATAATGTTTTATTTTCTTATAAATGAACTCGTGCAAGCGGGTACTTCAGCCGGTATACTTTTAATGTATCAGTACTCCATAGTAGTTTATAACTAATTAATTAATACTAAATTAAGAACAAGTTTAATAAGTATTAACGACTTCCATGGGCTTGTCTTGCAAAGCAAAGTTTTTATAAGGAATGCTTATGATTAGAAATTGACCCTCTGAGTTCTTTTTCTATATTTAGCGCAGATATCTATATTTTGTCTTCTAAGCAGCCACCGTATTTTGCAATAAGTCCAATTTAAAAATTAGAAAGGAAAAATAACACACATAATAATTATCCTATTATTTTATTTTATTTTTTGCTTAAAAGTAGTATACAAAATTTAATACTTATGTTACTAATTTGTATGATTTATAATTAAGATCGCCTTTTGTAGCTTTAGCGTCAAAGTTCATTATTATTGCATTCAGTGCATTATTAATGTATAAGGGGGGCGCGATAAAAATTGTGATCGAAAAGGGGGGCGCCAGTATTGAAAGTTTGAGAAGCACTGGTGTACTTGTTGATTCTTTATTATGGTCGAATGTTTGCTTACGACTTAAAAATGTATGTATGATATTGTTTTAATCTACTGCCGTAAATACTTAATTACCGTGAATTACAATTAACGTGGAAATTTAAAAAATGTACATTCAAGCTAGATTCATTAGCTATAGGAGTATCGAGTCGACCAAAACTGACTGGAATTGTACGAGGAAAAGCATTTTTACATGTTTTGCGCAGACGTCCGATAGGTTGCCCAGACTCACGCAAACGTACCCTATAATGCCAAATGTGATGGATATGATAAGAGCGACATTGACTAGACTATTTTTCTAATGACATTTGTACTTTGAGAAATGAATATGCTGAAGGAAATAAATCTTTAATTAAATACATCATTTTGCGATCTGTTCCAATTTAAAAATTAAAGAAAAGAAAAATAACATAATTCTAAGTAATATATATTTTAAGTAATTTTCTTAAAATATATATATTACTAAAATATACACAAAATTTAATATACTTATCGTATTAATTTGTACGGTTTATAATTAAGATCGTATTGTAACTTTAGCGTCTCTCTCTCAAAGTGCATTTTATTGCAGTAAATACATTATTGTTGTACAGGGGGAGACAAAAATTATGATTGAAAATTGGGTCGCCAGTATTGAAAGTTTGAGAAACACTGCTTTTAATGTATGAGTGGTGCACAGAGTATTTTATGACTAATTAATTAATACTAAATTAAGAACAAGTTTAATAATTATTAGCTACTTCCATGGGCTTGTCTTACAGAGCAAAGTTTTGAAAGGTTTTAAGATAAGAAATTGACCCTCTGAGTTCATTTTCTATATTTAGCTGATATCTATATTTTGTCTTCTAAGCAACCACCGCATTTTGTAATATGTTCCAATTTAAAAAATCAGAGAAAGGAAAAATAACTTAGTAATTATCCTATTACTTAACTTTTTTTGCTTAAAAGTAACATATACAAAATTTAATACTTATGTCATGAATTTGTACGGTTTATAATAAATATTGTTGCTTTATCGTAAAAGTGCATTATTATTGCATTCAGTAAATTATTATGTATAAGGGGCGCGATAAAAATTGTGATTGAAAAGGGGGCGCCAGTATTGAAAGTTTGAGAAGCACTGGCTTAGACAAAATATAGATATCAGCTAAATATATAAAATGAACTCGGAGGTCAATTTCTTATCTTAAAACTCCTTTTAAAAACTTTGCTCTGTAACAAAGGAACTAGCTAATAATTATTAAACATTTCTTAATTTAGTATTAATTAAATAGTCATAAATATACTCCGTGCACCACTCGCAATTAAAAGCAGTGTTTCTCAAGCTTTCAATACTGGCGACTAATTTTCAATCATGAATTTTTGTCTCGCCCCCTCCCTGTACAACAATAATGTGACTACTGCAATAAAAATGCACTTTGAGAGAGAGACGCTAAAGTTACAATACGATCTTAATTATAAACCGTACAAATTAATACGATAAGTATGATTAAATTTTGTGTATATGTAACTTTTAAGTAATATATATTTTTAAGAAAATTACTTAAAATATATATTACTTAGAGAATTATGTTATTTTCTTTCTCTAATTTTTTAAGTGGAACAGATCGCAAAATGATGTATGTAATTAAAGATTTATTTCCTTCAGCATTCATTTCTCAAAGTACAAATGTCATTAGAAAAATAGTCTATCTATGTCGCTCTCTATCATATCCATCATTTCTGGCATTATAGGGTACGTTTGCTTGAGTCTGGAGCTATCGGACGTCTGCGCAAAACATGTAAATAACTTTTCCTCGTACAATTCCAGTCGGTGTCGACTCGATACTCCTTTAGCTACCGAATCTAGCTTGAATGTACATTTTTTTAATTTCCACGTTAATTGTAATTCACGGTCTGTCAAGTATTTACGGCAGTAGATTAAAATATCATACATACATTTTTTTAAGTCGTAAGCAAACATTCGACCATAAAAAGAATCAACAAGTACACACAGACAACGAGCATGGTTCGAGAATTAAATCAAGGCGATCTTCTCAAAATACTTAAATTTTGGATTTACCACTACTGAAGTAAATGATGAAAAAAAAGCCCCAGCTCGATATGTGTTAAAACTTACAAATCTGTAGAACAACATGTGAAAGTTGTTTTTAAAACATGTAAAATCATTTAGCTATGTTGGCAAAGAATTTTAAAAAGTATTTTTCTGGATGAGGACAGCAGCTTGGTAGCAAGTTACGAGTGGATTAGGGATCTATTTCAAGATACTCCAGAAGGGCTCTCAACTTCTGAAGAAATCTTCATAGATTTCACATCAGTGAAAAATTAAAAGGCAATTTTGTAATAAATCACTCTTTGAATTTGGGGTAGAGGTGGATGAGGAATTATCTGTACTGAAAACAAAAGCACTTCGAATACTATTACCATTTTCAACATCCTACCTTTTTCAAACCGAATTTTCTGCAGTGGATGCCTTGAAGACAAAATATAGATCTCAGCTAAATATAGAAAAATAACTCTTTAAGTGTAATTTCTGATATTAAACCTTCCTTTGAAAAACTTTCCTCTACAAGACAAGCCCGTGGAAGTCCTAATAATTATTAAACTTGTTCTTAATTTAGTAATAAGATTGATGGATTAAATATTAACGTCACTGTTCAGCTGCACGAGGGCTTTTGACGACGGACCACGTAATTTTGAACCATGGTCAAGTGACGTGGATGACACCTGAGCTGGCACCCCTCTCTCCTAACTACCACACCACACCAACGGGAAAACGTTTCAACTCACAACAGATTTAACATGCATCGCTGCCCTACACGGCGGGTTTTAGTGGTACTTGGCTCGAACTCGTGACAAGGCAAGCCACGATCCGATACCTATAACACTCGGCTACCGCGCCAAATTCAGTAATAAGAAATTATTTATAAAATACCTTCTTCAGTACTGATACATCAAACATACTGGCTGAAACACCGACTCTTCGCACGAGTTCATTTTTAAAAAAATAAAACATTATTCTTGATATAATAGCTGAACTGTAAGGAGAGTAAAACTGTGTGCACGACATTGTACACAAAAATGTAAAATGATTTTTTTATATAAATGCTATAATTGTAAATAACTGTTTAAAAGAACTGTAATTTTTTCAACCTCACACAATTAGCATTTAGAATTAATGTTAAATTATGAAAAAGAATATAAAATTCCGATGAAGAATAATTGTGTTACTTTTTAACATTTAAAGCGAGAAGACTTCAAAATGTTTTAACCCGGGAGCAGGCGCGTACTCGATACTAACATTAATGGTAGTGCGGGGACTCAGTCACAATCATTTGTTTAAATTATTTTTACTGTACACGATACAAATCAGATTCTAGTGAATATTTTTTTAATTTATAGAAAGTATACTTACCTTCTTTCAAGGACTATTCAATTCTTTGATGATTTGAGAAAAATCAATAAAACTGAACTAAAATGATTCAAAGTACAAGACCATAATAAAGGACGCAAAATCAGACACTTTTCAATTATCCTACAGAAATGTTAAACCAATCAATTCTTTTCCAAATATCGCAAAACTCAATTATTTACAATTTCCCTAAGCGAAAAGCAAACGCATAAAAGATGGGAGGGAACTAATATTGATAATAACCATACCATAAGATTGAAGGTCAATCAAATGATTAGCAAACGTACTATGCAGCCTGGCTGAAAAGTGAATAATGACTTCCTTTTCTTTTTCTACAACTAATGTACAGTATTTCAATAATAATTACAGGGTGAATTGTTTATCTTCTTAGAATTTTTCTCAGGGTCTGGGTTTCGTTTTTCTTTTAACGAGTAATATTTTATGTTGAAACGTAATAAAAAAATCTCTCATTGAGGAAATACAGCACATTAAACAAAATGTTTTTCTCTTTAATTTGGTTTTGGGATCAAAAGATAGCTATTTGATGACGGAAAAAAGCCAGATAATAAACATAAATTATGTCAGTGTTGTTGTGTGTATTTTTTTTTTATTATGGAAGAGCATTTTGTTTTACTTCTCTTTCGGTTATTTTTTTAAAAAAAATCTTTAAATTTTCGATACGCTCGCGCCCCCTTGTAGGGTCATCGCGCCCCCAGGGGCGCGCTACGAGAAGCACTGGATTAATTATAAACCGTACAAATTATCAAGATAAATATTAATATAAACCCATGTGTGTGTGTGTGTGTGTGTGTGTGTGTGTGTGTGTGTGTGTGTGTGTGTGTGTGTGTGTGTGTGTGTGTGTGTGTGTGTGTGTGTGTGTGTGTGTGTGTGGTCGCTGATACTTATCTCAAACTTGTTCTTAACTTAGTATTGTTGAATTAATTATAGAATACTTTGTATAGACTGATACATTACAGTGTATTGTATCAGTGTAAATGTGTATTTTACTTTTTTATTGTGTCAGAATGCATTTTCTTTGTTAATTTCAGTAAATTATTAACTTTAAAAAATAATCTTTTGTATTCGAATTTTTAATATGCTCGCCGCCCCCCTTCGTAGAGTTATCACACCCCCTAGGGGGTGTGCCCCACAGTTTGAGAAGCGCTGGGCTACAGCGAGTATTTATTAACGTCACACTATAAAGCAACATGAGAGCTATTGACGATGGACCTCGCAATTTTAGACCACGTTTAAGTGACGAGGATGGCACCTGATCACCTCTTCTAACTTTCGTCCCATGCCAACGGGAAACATAGATGGATCCTGCGGACGGCGGATCTTCAGTCGCACTAAGTTTCAATTTCTCTAGAACCACTCGGCTATGGAAAAAGCTAAAACGCATCACGTAGACCATTGGCGACGGATGCCTTCAATTTGAACCTTCGTCAAGTGACGAGGACGGTACGTGAGCTGGAACTCCCTTCACAAAGTTCCACTTCACGACAATAGGAGGACTTTGAAGAGACTTAACAAGTGTCAATCCCTACATACGGCGGGTCTTCAATGGCACTAGGAATTAAACTCATGGCACACTGACCACAAACTCGTAAACTTGACCACTAGACAACTACGCCTATTCTATTGGATTGGAATCAGATTAAAATAAAGTTTCAGTTGCTTTAGCAATGCTTGAAACTTTTCCCCACAGTGGGAATGAAGCTTTAGAATCCATTAACAAGGGTTCAGAAAAATAAAAACATAACTTGTGGGAATATTTTTTGTTTTTGTTTCCAGAAAGTTTGCACATCAAGGTAGTAAGCATCGGTTCACAAAGATGTAGCCAGTCAGTAGACTCCTCGCTCAAAGACTTCTGATTGGCTACATATTCAACGCCCATTACTTGCTACTTTGATGTGAGTAAAAATCATTGTGATGAAATGAGCAATCCAAAATTTATTCATGATGCCTAAAATATATAAAACATTTAATTTATATTAGGACAAACACACGAGGACATAAAATGCTTATAACCTGCTATCTTAATACCGGGAACATAATGCAATTCTTTTGTTTTTGTTAATGGCACTGTTGCCCAAGGCATAGTACAAAAAATAGAGATGCAGTAAGTGAATGAGTCTTACCCCTTTCACCACACCATGTAACCACTAGTGTGAACATGCAATGTATAGGGCAAAATCCCATTGCAACCTCTTGGGGATACATGTCTTATTTAGACGCACAACCAGTAACCAACACACAGGAAAAATAATTAGGTAGAATTTCTTTTATTGGGATTATATAAAATTACAAAAGTTAGGTTACAAAATGTCTTGGTTATAAAAGTTTGAAAAAAAAAGGAAAAATTAAAATTACTAATCCTTGTGAAGTTGCTCGAAATGTTTCTTGGAACAAAAAGCTTTCCCATATGCGTTACATAAGTGTATTGGGATTTTTTTTCCATTTCTTCATCACAAATAGGTAAATGTGTATTAGAATCACTGTCGTATTCATCGGTTTCTGGCACAAATACTTTGATTCAGCATCTCTCTTTCGTTGAAATCCAACGGCGATGCCACATTGGCAAGAAAAAGTAAACATAAACAACGAAAATAGCTACGCAAACTTTAGAAATAATTGAAATACACAAAACATACGAAAGAACGTGCGCATAAGTCAGTGAGTTAATGAGTGAATATTACAGTGGCACTATTCAGGGCTATTGGTGACCGATCTTATAATTTTTAAACATGATCAAGTGACAAGGAGAACACCTTAGTTGTCACTCCTCTCTCCTAACTTCCAAACTCTATCAACGGGAGGATGTTTGAGCATCGATAGATTTAACTTGCATCTCCCCCCTAAACAGCGGGTCATCAGCGGTACTAGGCACTAACTCATGACACACCGGCCACATGTCCGTTACCTTGACCACTAGGCTACCTCAGCCACATCTTATTCAGAGTCAAAAGTAAAAGGGAATGTGCATCGTAACGTCAAGCTCAGTATCTCTAGAAATCCCGGATTTCTGGGGACACTACAGTGCGCAAGGGGTTAATATATATTTGTCAAATCCACAAATTTTTCCACTTTCAGAGTATCACATAATTATTGATTGACTGATTGATTCTTTATTATTGTTTCACTTTGAAGCAGCTCAGATTGTAAAGGTAGGGCTTCTGTAGACCAGTGGTCAAGGTATCGGATCATGGCAGGTAAGTCCCGAGTTCGAGCCTAGTACTACTAAAGACCTGTCGTGTAGGGGAGCGATGCACGTTAAATCTGTCGAGAGATCAAACGTTGGTGTGGTGTGGTAGTTAGGAGAAGGGGTACCAGCTCAGGTGTCATCCTCGTCATTTGACCATGGTTCAAAATTACGAGGTCCGTCGCCAAAAGCCCTCGTGGTGCTGAACAGTGCGACGTTAATATTATCTCACTCACTCAGAGGGTAAAGATCGAATACATAATATACAGCTCATCCTGAAAAGTTTACAACTACAAACTGGAACTGGAGAAATAACCATCTCCAAGAGATGACGAACTTCGTAATTTTGAACTACAGTTCAAATGACGAAGATAACGTCTGAGCTGGCGTCTCACTCTCTAAAGCTTCAAAGAATGGATTTTCAGCCGTGACATATTTAACGTGCAACAACGCCTCTACACGGCAGTTCCTAGTGGCATTTTGAACGGAACCCACGTCTTAAAATCCATCCGTGTGTCTTTCATAAAGAAGTTTTCCGTAGAATATTGCCGTGTTTAACCAATACACTCTAAAGTATCAATATTTTATTGTAGAACAGCAGAGACGAAGGTGGATAATGAGACAAGTTTTAAGGTGGTTTGTGAGTCTAATTCCAATGAGGCCCATATGTCTCTAAGAACCCTGACTAGCTAACGACACAAGGTAAACGTATCTAATAAGAAATTCTCTTGGAAGGAAGTTCTTAACTATTGTCTATTATGCTCTAAATTATGAATACATATAGATAGTTAATCAACAAACTCGAAGCAAAAACAATCCATGTAGTATGAATGAAGGACAAATTTTAAGCCTGTTATACCAATAACACTTTATTGCCCCTATCACCCCAAGACTAGACCACTTTTCATATTACTTAAAACAAAACATCAACCACTGTCAACCAAAACGATGATTCTCAACAAAACGGTGAGATTACTACCAATGACGCCCGATCATCCTAGCTAATACCAACACATATAATAAATGGGGTGGGCAAATAAAAGTGGCCCGGAGAACCGAATTTAGGACACAAGAAACACGGCGAACTCTGAAGAAGTGTCTGGCTAACTGTACATCCCCATTTTCTGGTATTCTGATACGTTTCGGAATGTTATTTTGCCATTTCCAAAACAGATCCTGTCTGATTCCACGTGGCCGCGGTAGGCTAGTAATCAAGGTATTGGACCATGGCTAGCATGTCATGAGTTCGAGGCCAGTACCACTAAAACCCACCATGCAGGGGCACGATGCGCATTAAATCTGTCGAGAGCTCAAACGTCCGCCCGTTGGTGTAAAAGTTAGGAGTTAGAAGAGGGGGGTGCCAGCTCAGGTGTAGTCCTCATCACTTGACTATGGTTCAAAATTACGAAGTCGGTCACGAAAAGCTCTCATGTAGCTGAACAGTGCGACACTAATATTCACTCACTCACTCAGTCTGACTCCATTTTGTGACTAATCGTTGCATGGTACTCTTCGATGGCACTCTTTAAATTCATCAATGTAACTTTCTTCATCGAGCACCCTCTGCTACAGTGTGAGTAACATCTTCCATGTACACTGATCAGCTCCCACTAACACATACCGCTGTAAGTTCTGAACCGTTTTCGATCACTTGGTGTGATCCCCGTTCAATTGTATCCTTTTGTTCAAGCCACTTTTATTTACCCCACCCTGTATAACCTAAACATTCACATCACAGCGATAAATTGAATACTGAACTCTCTGTGCAAAAACCTTGTTACTTAGAGATATATAGTGCTTATTTGTGTTATACTATAAAACTATTGGCGACAGACCTCACAATTTTGAACAATAATCAAGTGACAAGGGCGACATATGAACTGTCACTCACTTCTCCAAACAAACACACAACAGCAAAGGGAAGACTATGCGCAACGAGAGATTTAACGTACATCAGCTCCCTTAAACGGTGGGTCTTCAGTAGTTCTAGGCCTAGAACTTGTTACGCACCGGCCGTGACCACTAGGCTACCGCATCCATGGTAGAGCGTGCCAGGTATATCTAAAATCTAACTGAATTGAAACGTGCGGTATTAGTAGATTTAATCGATATATATCGATAGGGTTTCAGTAGATGATTTCAAAGTGCAGGTATATAATGCATTTTCCAAAGGGCGTTTCTCTTTTCTTCTAAAGAACTTTTGAGGTTTCGTGATGGCGGATTCCACGGCTAATATTGAAAACGACTATTACAAATATTCTTGGGAACTTAACGGCTATGATTCATGTTCAACAACAATTAAGAGTAAAGATTTTATCCTTCCTTTTAACGTTACAGAATGGCACGTAGAACTAGACCTATCCAACGTCGGTAACATTCAATGTGTTATCCCGAGCCGTCTTCGTAGACATGAAAACGTCGGTCCTGCTTCTGTAAATATGAACATTCAAGTCTGTGTTGCGACCGGTAGGGAATCCAGTTTTGCTTTCAAAATCTCCAAAGATAAGGTGTTCAGCCAAAAAAATGGAAATCTTTGGAAATTTGACATCAAAATTCCAAGGGAGGAGCTAGAGAAAAAGTGGATCGTTTCAAAGAAGTTGTTCATCTCGGTGGAAATGAGACCCAAGAAAACAGGTTACTATGATATTCAAGAATACTGGAGTGAGATCGAAGACAAGATTCTGCTGTCGAAAGATCTTGCTAAAATGTACGAAGCTAATATGTGTCACGATCTTGTTTTGAAAGTTTCCGGCGATCAAGAATTTAAGTTGCACAAATGCATTTTAAAAAGTCGATGGCCGTATTTTATGTCTAGATTTGATATCAACAAATCGGTGAGTTATCTTGATTTGAGTGACTGTAAAGATCTTAAAGCTAGTACCTTGAAGTTAATCTTTCCTTTTTTGTATTCTGGAGAAATGAGATTTCTGAGAGATCTTGAGGAGGATGAAAAGTGGAACGATTACATCAAGTTGGCGACAGATTACAATTTATATAGGCTGAGAGACAAATTATGGTCTTTGGCTCCGACATGCGATAACACTCAGTTGCTGCAGAGTTATAGAATCTCATTGAAAGTGGTTTTAAAAAGTACAGGTGAAGATAAAGCAATGGGAGAATACCGTGCCATCGAAGTGCCTTTGAGATCGGTCGATGAAAAGGTTCTGCATATAAAGTTCATGGATGTCAGACTCTATATCGAAAAAGACGTCAATGGTTATAACTGGCTTCTGTTTTCCATTGTTCTGGGTCGGCTACCTAAAAATCCCCCGGTTACTATTAAATGCAAGTTGTATGTGATCGATAAATCAGATTCCTCTCTCCTCCTCACAGAACAAACTATGTTGTTCGATGAAAGCACCCGGTGCACATTTTCCCTTCCCGATATCAAAGATTATACCGAGACACTAAAGCGAGGTGTGAAGTGTTACGAAGGCAAAATGAAAGACTGTCACAGATATTGCAAAGAATCCGAACCCATCATAACTTTTCGAGAACTTTCCGACCAACGTCTGAATCTTCTGCACGATGTAGAGGAATACGATTGCGAACTGAAACAAAAGGTTAAAAGGCACGATCTGCACTTTAGATTAGAGCTGAAGTTATCGGACGGGGAAAGCGCCACTAACCAGAAGAAAGGGGCATGTTTCTTGCGGCCTATTAATAGTATAGAGGAGCTGAGTGAAGATATGAATAAGTTACTGCATGACAGGAAATACTTGGATTATACTGTGATCTCTGGCCCAATGCAGATGAAGGTCCACAAAGCCATTCTGTCTGCGCGATCCGACGTCTTCCGAAAGTTCTTTGAAGCAGATAAGAGTAGCGTAAGAGGCCTATAAATATTTCGAATGATCTGCTTTACCAATTTGTGCAGTACATCTACTCGGGCAAAATCATGAAAGAACCTGATTGTATTCTACACCACTTGAATGCTGCCATTTACTATAAAATGGACCGCCTTTACGCTTTCTTGAAATCCAAGCGTTCTGATGATCCATCTGAACTAAAATCCCCCGACAAGATTTCTGATGATCCGATGTCATCGTAATTTCTCGTAACTTTGTCCTATTATGCGTTGGATGGATTCTATGAGCAATTATACCAAGTTAAGTTTTCTTACATGTCGTATTGTCTTGTAACATTTATATTCAATTTTTATCTAATATTTGCTCTATTTATATTTTATTGCAATATATTGGAATTTTAATAATAAACTCTGTTTTTTGAAGCAATTCTAATCTTTTGATACATTGGGTCATTATATTGATAATGGAGTCTTTCCCCCATTATTTTAACTAAAAGTTTCAATCGTAATTCTCATCTTCGTACAATAATATATAGAATGTAGTAATAATGTACTAGGAGGTAAGGCTACAATAAGACTAATTACAAACCGCACAAATTAACAAGACAATATTAAATTTTGTATATAAGTTATGCCATGCCAATGGAAGTCGGTCGTAAGTTTTAAACATTCTTAACTTAGTATTGATAAATTATCAAATACTTTATGCAGTACTGATGTATTTTTATAAGTATATTATATTAATATAAATGTGTCGTAATTGTATTTTGTTTCTTTTCAGTAAAGTGATACTTTTTATATAATCTGGCTTCGATATCCTCGTGCTCCCCACGTAGGATTGTGACGGCCCCTTGGGAGGCACGCCCCACTATTTCAGTAACTCTTCCATAATCAACTTGCTATATAAGTAGATAAGATGGTACAGCATTTTGAAAGAATAAGATTTGCACGCAGGAACAGAGCGCAAACTCAAGGTGTAAATATTGGAATGTACTCCAACTTCATTGGCATTTGATTTAAGATTCGATGCCTTGTAATCAATCGCAACCTGCATATTTTAACCGGCAAAATGCATTTGCAAAACACCAAAGCCAGTTCACGAATAAAACTTTGATGCAAACCTCGACCTGAAGTCCGTTGTAGACTTTTGATTAAAATCTGGATTTGATGTTGGCAATACAGCAAAAATCTGTTAAAAACGTAACGTAAAATAATGAATAGTAAAATAATGAACGTAACTTTTCAGGATGAGCTGCGTCTTATGAATTCCACCTTTATCCTCTGAGTGAGAGATTATTAACGTCGCACTGTTCAGCTACACGATTGCTTTTGGCGACGGATCTCGTAACTTTGAGCCATGGTCAAATGACGAGGATGACACCTGAGCTGCTACCCCTCTCCTACCACACCAACGTTTGAGCTCTCGACAGATTTAACGTGCATCGCTCCCCTACACGGCAGGTCTTTAGTGGTACTGGGCTCGAACTCGTTACATACCTGTCATGATCCGATACCTTGACCACTGGTTTACAGACAAATGACAAATATATACTTTTAAGACAAAATTTCTGCAATGAGCAAAAGTTAACAAAGTGGATGAATTAAACAGCTGGAAACGCGCGATTGCTTTAACGAGTGATTATAACGTCACGCGAGTTCTTGAACTGATTGGCCTGAAATACGTGGTTGTCAGTATCGTGTACATGACGTCCCATAAATTAAGCATTTTGCTGCTTTGTGTGTGAGTGAAGGAATATTAACATCGCACTATGGGGGGTGCCAGCTCGGGTGCCGTTCTCGTCATTTGACCGTGGATCAAAATAACGAGGTCCGTCGCCAAAAGCCCTGAAGTAGCTTAACAGTGTGAAGTTAACATTCAATCTTGACGTCACATGAGTTTTTGAACAAATTGGTTACAAACACGCGATTGTCACTATCATGTCACTTGATTTAAATCCATTACTCCCCTTTGTTTGATGAGTGACGGAGTGAATATTAACGTCTCACTATTGAACTACTCGAGTGCTTTTGGTGATGGACCTCGTCATTTTGACATATGATCAAGTGAAGAGGACGACACATTAGCTAGGCTCCCCCTCTCTTAACTTCCCCTCCACACCAGTGGGAGGGCATTTGACCTCTCGACAGAGACATAGATCCTCTACATGGCGAGTCTTCAGCTGTACCAGACTCGAACTCATGACATGCCGGCCACGAGTACATTACCTTGGCCACAAGGCTACCACGGTCCCGTTGTGCGTGATGTTAATAAACAATGAACTGGTTATCGCAATCGAGTTTCCCTTGTTTTTGCCCAATCATGGTGCCACTTAAGTGTTGTCGTGTAGAGAGGCTGATACTCGTTAATTGTCACGGTAGACTTGTGGTTATAATCACAAGCTCGTAACCAGTATGTCATGGGTTCGAGTCCTAGTGTCATTGAAAATCCGCCGTGTATAGCTAATGCACGTTAAATCTCTCGTGGGTCAAAAAATCCTGCCATTAATGTGTAGTAGTTTCGATGGTAGTGCTAACTCATGTGTCAACGTGAATAAATCAAGGTTTAAAAATACGAGATCAGTAATTAATTAGCCTATTGTTGCTACTTAATATTGCGACGTTCATAAACACTCCAACTCTTCCGTTAACTGCGAGGTTTGTAACCAGTAGCTTTCGTGTACTTCAAAGTCCGACATTGAAAAATTATGAATCAACATTCCAAAAATAATGTTAGTATTCTAAATGCCATAAATATAAAGTCTTTAAAAAATTATAAATACATTTATATGAATGAAATCTGTAGATTAGATATTTATTTACAAAACAAATTATTAATGCTTAACTATTAGTATAACATATCTTAAACAATGTCAATTCCAGAGAGACTGGGGTCAAAGAACAAGGGCTAGGAATTACGTCAATTCCTCAAAGATTCTTATCTTGTTGTTCCGAAAATACCAAGTGGCCGTGATGTCCTAGTGGTCAAGGTAGCCGACTCGTGGCTGGCATGTCATGAGTTCGAGCTTAGTAACGCTGAAGACCCGCCTTGTAGGGGTGAAGAACGTTAAGTCTGTCGAAGCTCAAACGTTGATGTGGTGGAGAAGCTAGAATAAAGTGGTGCCTGTCTAAGGTGTCGTCCTCGTCACTTGACCACTGTTCAAATTTCGAGGTCCGTCGCCGAAAGCCCCCGTGTAGCTAAATAGTGCAACGTTAACCTTCACTCTCTCACCCGAGAAGGCGAACAAACTTGTTGCACGCTGTCATTAAATCCTGATGCCACTGAGAAGACCCGTCATGTTGAGAGTTGAGAGCTAATTCACATTATATTAGGTTGGGGGAAAAAGAAATCCATTATTTTTTCGGTAGATGGCTGTAGAGTCGATATCTCGTGAAGTATCAATCAAACAATTTCAAATTTATGCTCGTAGTCAAGGCAACATTTCACGCTAAAAAAATTATTTTGCTTTTTTTGTTCGGTCCACCCAGTGGGAGTTACAGTATGTTAAAAATGGAAGTCAACAAAGAGAAAATTAGATACGTTTTACAATTGTTTCTCTGATAAAGGCTAAAATGTAAACCAGGTGGCTGAAATTGTAAATAGTGCTTTTGGAGCCAATATTGTATCGGCTAATTACGTGCAATTTTGGTTTCGTCGATTCCATTCAGGCAATTTGGATGTTAAAGATGCTCCTCACACAGGCAGGCCCGTCGTCGAAAATCTCCATAAAATCACAGAAATAATCGAAGTTAACCGGCATCTTAGTAATCATAGCATCTCCCATGAACTAAAGATTAGCCATAAAACAGTTTTAAGCCAATTGCACAAAGTTGGATTCAAAAAGAAGCTCGATGTTTATGTGCCACACCATTTGACACCAAAAAAACAATGATGGGGCGAATTTCCATCTGCGAAGTCTTGGCCAAACGGAATGAAATTGACCCATTTCTGAAACTGATGTTGACTGGGGAAGAGCAATGGCTTCTATACCTCAATATTACACGAAATCGTTCGTGGTCAAGCTCAAATGGTGGCCAAACCAGGATTAACAACCAGGAAGGTCCTTCTGTGTATTTGGTGTGACTGTAAAGGAATAATTTATTATGAGTTACTTCCGTATGGCCAAACACTAAATTCAGATATCTATTGTCAACAACTGGACCGTTTAAGGCTACTGATTGACCAGAAATGGCCAACAGAAGAGGTGTGGAGTTCCATTAGAACAGCGCCAAACCACACACGTCTGTAGTGACTCACCAGGAACTCTGGGAGCTTGGTTGGGAAATTTTAATGCATCCATCATATAGTCCAGACCTGGCAACAAACTATTACCTTTTTCTCGCATAGAAAAACTTCCTGAGTGATTAGAAATTGGGATCAAGAGAAGATTGTGAAAATCGATTACTAGAGTTGTTCGCCAATAACTTCTGTGTGAGTAGCATTATGAAGCTATCTTTAAAATGGAAACAAATTATACAATACAACGGTTCATATTTGACCCAAATTTAGACAATCCGAAACATGTTAAATAAAGTTTTGAATTTTCTGCAAAAATAATGGATTTCTTTTCCCCCAATGTAATATCTGTCAAAGCTGGTGTGGTAGTTTGTGGAGAGGGGAATGGGCCAACTCATCTTTTCTCCTCGTCCCTTGACAGAGGCTCAAAATTAGTAGGTCTGTATCCAATAGCCATTGTGTTGTTTTATAGCGCAACGTTAATCAGCACTCACTGGGAAAAACGTCAACATTCGTTCGTGAGTGATTGTCATGCTAATGTCGCTCTATAAAACCTCACTAGGGCTATTGGCGATGGTCCTCGTAATTTTAAATCATGGTCAAGTGACGAGGATGACACCTGAGCTGCTACCCCTCTCCTAACTACCACACTACACCAACGTTTGAGCTCTCGACAGATTTAACGTGCCTCACGCCCCTACTTGGCAGGTCTTTAGTGGTACTGGGCTTGAACTCGTGACGTACCTGCCATGATCCGATAACTTGACCACTGGGCTACCGCAGCCCTACACCTATTGGTGGAAGTTTGAACGTTGTATTAAAATTTTGTAGAAACATTTTTTTCCTATTTAAGTTAAAGGGAATTTTGTCTTTTTATTAATAACTGTGTTTAATTTGTAAGCTACAAAGCTATATGGAGTATTTTCTATTGTCAAATTTTATTTGATTGCTAGGTGCATGGCCCGGCGTTGCACGGGCTTCTTCAAGTGTATAGCTTTTCGCCTTGAAATTTTCCATTTTGCTCTCAGTGTCAGCGCTTCCTGGTGTCTGCGTGATCTCTGTATTAATGTCATTAAAATTCTCTTTTTCGAAGTTTCTTCCACCTCTTTACCCCTTGGTACGGTTCTGTTTACTCTTCATTTAACCCGGCGTTGCACTGGCTTTTTTTGGTGGGTACAACTTTATCCCCGTGGAAATTTTCCCTTTCTCTCTGGACGCCAGCAGTTCTAGGTTTGTATCATGCACGATGTGAGTGATTACTATATTTTTGTCATTTAAATTCCCTTTTCCGAAGCTTCTTACACTTCGTTCTTGTCATACAGGCTTTTCTTTGTCAGTTTGCTTTCTCTATTTTTTCTTTCTCTTTATTGAGCCCGGCGTGTTGTGCACGGGATTTTTCAAGTATAAAGCTTTCTCCCCACCCCCCAGGATAAGATTTTTTTTCTCATTTCAATTTTCTATTAGTAATATACAACGCTAATCCAGGTTTATTCACAAGGAAACAGACAATCTACAAATTTATTATTGAATAACTAATTTTGTAATAAATAATAAAAAACAATGTACAGCTTTATTTTTTTTTTAAAAAAAATATTAATTTATACCCCTTTTTGTTAAATAAAGAAGCAAAAAATATATTTATGTATATTTATGTACGTATATATTTATGTAAGGCTATCTTCGCAATAAACAGTAAATGCAAAAACGCGCCGAAGATACCAAAAGATGGGAAATTATCCGAGGAATCAATTTTGACCATTTAAGTTCTTAAATTACAATTATTTGAAGATATATTAATTAAAAACGATAAAAAGCACAATTCGCCTGAATTGTTGTAACAATGAAGTGAAAGTTGTCAAAACGGCTATGTCATGAAATTTCAGTTTGGCTGAAAACAAATTTTCAGCAACAACTTATGCCATTGTTATAATAAGGTTGTTACAACAATGCAGACGAACCCAAGTTGGGCATAAAAAAACCCAGTTTTTTAAAACATTTTAATTAATATATTTTAAACTGGTAGCAATATCGGGATATAAATAGTTAAAACGGCTTCCTCGGATCATTCCCAATATTTTGATAAATTTGGAGAGTTTCTGTGAGGTGCAGTTCGTGAGATAATAGAAGCATGTAGATCAGTACTTCTCAAACTTTCAGTATTGGCGACCCAATTTTCAATCGTAATTTTTATCGCGCCCCTGTTATACAATAATAACGCGCTTTAGCACTAAAGCTACTATACGATCTTAATTATACACCGTACAAATTAACAAGATAAGTATTAAATTTTGTACATATATTTGTTACCCTTAAGTAATGTTTATTTTAAGTAAATTACTTTTAAGAAATAGGATAATTATTGTTATTTTTCTTTTCTCGAATTTTTAAATTGGAACAGATTACAAAATGATATTTAATTTAAGACTTATTAATGCGTAATTTTTTGTGCCAGAAAGTATTTTGTTTACTTGGTTCTTGTAAATTAATTTTTAAATCTTTTATTTTCAATGTGCTCCCACCCCTTGTAGGGTTATTACGCCTCTCTAGGTGGGGAGTGCTCCACAGTTTGAGAAATGCTGATTGTAGATAGATACATTTGTTTACCTACGAATTTTAATAGTGTAGATTTATAAGAGATGATGGTGCGAAAATTATAAAAAGGAAGCCGCTTGTTAGACAGTTTATAAAAATTTGTTTATGTTTCTCAATTTGCTTGATTTTTTACTTCAACCCGATCCTTGAACGTTTAGTCATCTGCACTTGGCAACACCTTAAATACAAATGAGAACGTGTTATAAACATACAATTGCAGATGACGACGGACATTTATAGATGTTTTTATGTTCGAGTAATATGCGTATGCCCGAGATTTTCTTTTTTAAATGAAAGTTTATTTTTACGACTTTTACAATTGATACTAATGTTTTTGATCCTGAATAAACTACTTTAAAAAACCTGATATCGCAATTATATCTGCCACCTCTACGAATACTCGGAGGATATAAACTATCTTTTGTTGAGCAACAGCTATTTATAAGGATAAATTGCATTTGAGTTGAAACGACACCACAGCAAATGTTCTAGGTATATTTTGTAGTAAAATCTCTTTCCTAATTATATATATATATATATATATATATATATATATATATATATATATATATATATATATATATATATATATATATATATATATATATATAAAACCTAGAACCACAAAAGTTTTCCTCTGCAATCACTATAGAAAATGATTAGAAATGGAAAAAAATCTTATATTCCTTGCACAAATGTGGAAAGCAGAACAAACTAAACAAGGTCTGGTGTCCAATCTACACTGACGAACGTTCTAGTGCTAAGAGTGCATGCCAAGAGCTGGTAGGATGATTACATTACAGAAATTAAAAAAAAAATTCTATGAATCTTAAAAATTCCTTATCAAATATATAAATTCTAGATTCAACTATTTTTCAATAATATATATATATATATAATGGTAAGAAAATTGCATGCCAAAGTTTGTTTCGTGTGTTATGTGACGGGCTCTTCGCGTTTTCTACTAAAAACTCCTCTTGGGTTCTTTGGTGCCGAAAAAGGCAAATTTTTTCCAAACAAGTCCAGAAGTGAAGCGTGAATATGCAAATGGGAAACCTTTTAAATAGCAGAAGTTTAAACTAAGCGTATGACCTATTAGGAAGTGATTATTCTAGTCTGCGTTTAAGCGCGTGAATTGAAGGAAGAGAAGAAAGCCGTCATTGAGTGTGAAGCCATCCGTGACACAGCGATCAAGTCAAGGTGGATACTATTTCACGCGAGATAAAAAAAGATATTTAGGTTCCGAGAGGATTGCGGTTAAACAAGAGATTAGGGTAGGATAATTATGTTATTTATTAGGACTGTGTTTAAGTTGAGATTAGGAATAGGCGGAAATATAGTGATTAAAGTCACGCTTATTTGGTATTACGTATTGTTTTTTTCTCACCTCAAATCCCCTAAGTTGTAACATAAGTATTATAATTGTTAGTTTTTAAGTTAAGATCTTAATAAAGACATTCTAAGATCATGGCAACGCCTGGTTCTTCATTCACTCCCACACCTCTAGGTCACGAAGATAACTTAGAAGTAAGGTGTCACCCATGGGTAAATACCTTACAGTTAATAGCAAAAGTTATGAAAAAAATTCTAACCATTTGTCACTATAGTAAAAAGAGTCTTAGCATTTTAGATAAAGAATTTTTTTTTTTTTGTTCCACAAAAACTAACTAAAAGGTTTTAACTTGGTATGGAGAAAACCTAAATTATGTTTTAACTTTCAGTATTCAAACTCTTCTGAGGCCAGAGATAAATATATAAAAACTAATTTAATTTAGAGTTTTTTCTTACTTTTTGACGGATTTTTGTTAATCAAACTACATTTGTGTTCCATTAAATTTCTTCTAAAAACTTTTTTTTGCACCAGATTTGATATAAGTTTAAATAATTTTTACTAAATTAGATCTCAGTTGCTTAAAACACTTGACTCGAAAAATGAACACAGAAACTTTTATAAAATGCGAAAATATTTAAGTAACACAAATTTAATAAGGGGAATTTTATTAATAGGATTATCATAGTCCCCTTTCAGTCATGTTTTGGTATTCTCTCTGTGTCAAAATAGAAAAAAAATTTCTTTCTTAAAATTTTGTTAACACATGAGTAGGGTTCAATAATTTCTGTTCAATAAGGCTGTTTTTTGACGTATTGCTTAAGAATATCAAAATCTGAATACATTTTTAACCATTTCTCACTTATTGAAATTTAAAAAAATCTTCGACTACTTGCGACACTTTTTTTTTAAAAAAAAGAAGATGGAAATACTTGGATTTTTTGTGGTTTTTAGATTTTAGTATATTTTAAGAACAAAAAATGCCAAAATATTAAGAAGAGAAAAAGAAATTATTATTACTGAAATGGGAAGAAACTGGTAAAAATTTAGAAAATACTACATAAACAGGGCCCACACTCTGTGCAAAAAGTTCATGAACAATTTCTCAATTTTTCAATTATAATGTATTACTTTGCTATTCCTTTTTGAAATGACCTTCAGGATAAGATATGTTTTAAATCTTACAAAAAACTCTAGAACACTTTATCCTAGTTATATGAAATTGCTTGTAAGAAACAGTGATTATATTTACATAAGGGATAATAAATTTTGTAATAAAACAATGATTGATAAATCTGAAGGTTAAAACACTTCTATTACACAGAACGTACACAAAAAGTTTCAGTTAATTATTTCCGAAACTTTTTAAGCAATCGCTCTGCCTCCTTTCGATCAATTTTTAAAAAAACTACATTTCAAGTAAACACATTTTATATAAATTTTGACATATCAGGTATGTCACTACCCAAAATTCGCCGATTTGGTGAAAACTTTCGAAATTTCCTTTATGCTTTTATTTTATATAGGTCATACATTTAAGATTCCAAAAACACTCTATTTTTGTTTCTACGATATCTAGAAGCAATGTTATAGCATAACTAGTAAACCGGAAAGTGAGTTTACAAAACCGGAAGTAGATCTCTACATAAAGTATATTTAAGATATTGAAATTTTCAAAACATGTTTTATTTAGTTCTATTTATGTTATGAATAAAAATCTGATCTTTGTACATATATTTATGTACTTTATTGCTTTTTTATGAAAAAAATAAATCATTAATTTTTGTAAAAAACCATGTTTTTGTATAAAATTTTCATATTTAAAAAACTTTCAAAACTATTACAAATCTTTTAATTTCTAACACATATAGAGATGTTATATACTTACTGTATAAATATTACTTGAACACATTTATTAGAATTTTGCGTAATTGCACTTTTTTATCAAAATTTCACTAAAAATGACAATTGTAAAAGTCTATAAAACTCTCTAAAAAACATCAAAGGGTTAAAAAAAGTCAAAATTAGTTAAACATGAAGCTAAAAGATCTTGACCTATAAATATGGTGAGTTTAAAAAATGTACAATTAGTAGAAAACATTTTATACTGTATTAAAATATTTAAATGCATTTTCTGAGAAACTGTGTTTTTCAATTTTTTGCTTCACGGCAAAGTTCACTACAGAATTTCTTTTTAAGATATTGCACTGAAATTTTCAGAAAATGTTTTATTTAAATTTATCTCCAGTATAGACTATAATATAATTTCTGCGTATATATTTATGTATTTTAATGCACTTTTTGTGAGAAAATAAGTTTTTTGTAAAAAATTGAGTTCTTGCATAAAAAATGACATATTTGAAAATTTTCAAAATTCTTACAAACCTTATAGCTCTAAACGCAGATAATGATGTTATTTATGTACTGTATAAATATTATTCGAATACATCAATTTGAATTTCCAATACAAGCCTTACCGTAACTGCATTTTTTCACTAAAATTTCACTCAAAATTTCCAATATATCCAAAAATATTTTTAATTTTGGCAAAATTGTACTTGAATTCCTAGCTTTATGCCCCATTTTAATTAAAAAGTATTTTAATTGAAAATTTATATATTTCAAAAAAAGTGCTCCGAAGGTAGTCACATACCTTAAAGTTGTGGCATCTGCTTTTACTAAAACGCTTGTAGTTTTTGTTCTAGTGAATGGAAAATAAAAATCTTTATATTTTTATAAAGTTATACGCTATAGCCTATAAAATAACGTCACAAAAAATTTGACAATTTTTGACATAATTCACGATTTTAGGGTAGTCGGATACCTTTACAGTATTTGCACTTTTTGCATTCCAATATCCATCAAAATCTCTGCTTCTCATTACTTTACTAATCAGCACTCCAATTTCCTAATACCTCCATCGTTTTCGCTTTTAAATTCCCTTTGCGCTATTAGGCTGCGATAATCGAAGTTCATGTTTAAACGTGACCTCTTGCTGCCCTTTCAGTGTGCCACTCTGCAGTATTTCCAAAACTGTAATCCCCTTCTTGCCTTATGACTGAAGTATTCAATTCCACAGAAACACACACCAATTCATCTTGCAAATTAGCTCATGCCGTTTCCTAAACATTCAGTTCTCATTCCCCCTGATACGTTTTCAAAGCCCGGCAGCAATTCTTTGTTCGGTTTTCATGTGTTGCCATAGCAACGACAGTGTTTTTCCTCTTTAATGGTATGCATTTATTGACCGTAATCTGGCAACAGCATTACAGTGTCGACTGGTTACTGAAGCTATCATTACCAACACGGCTAGCTCGGCATCAAGGCTGGCAAATAGCTTGCCAATGTTTGTTCGTTCAAGAACGGAATTTTTCACATACATATTTTGAATCTTAGTGCAAGTTGACGATTCCGTAAAGTGGAATTTTGGATGAATATTATTAAAACAAGACTGGTTTTTCTTTTAGAAACATCGATTCATTTATTTTATAGTTTTAAATTATAACGCATTAACGCGCGCGCGCGCGTCCGATTTTCTTATTGAACCTTCAATTGTGTTACATCGATGCTTCGATTTATTTACTAAACTGTTCTATTTTTTTCACCGACGTTTCTATATTTAAAAACGAATTTTCTATTTATTATTATCAGTGCTTCTACTTCTTGATCTTTGAATTAATTGCTCGATTTAATTTTTGGAAAATTCCATTTTCGAAAAACGATCATTACAACTCTTTCCGATTAACAAAATAATTGTTCTATTGACTCAATGGGTTTTTTTTAATTATAAAGTATTATTAAAGCTGATCTAAAATTTACTAATCATAAGATACGTGTTCTAATAAAGAAGAAATTAATTTGTGTTCGTAAAAATTAATCAAAGCATGTTTGAGCTTAGAATTCGATTTCTGATATAATTGTACTTCAAGAAAATAATTAAAGGAGTTATTTAATTATATTTTAGATTTTTTTACCATATCTCGAATTTTTTGTAGAAATTGAAATGGGATGCATGGAATGTTTTCAGTACCAAATGGTTCTGCTAAAAAAAACATTTTGCTATAGTGTTCCAAAAAAAATTCTTAAAATGGATTTTACATTTTTTTAAATTATTTTGTTTTTCAACCTTGCAATAGTGTTTGTAAAAGCCCTTTTATTGCAAATTAGTAATTAGTTTTAGTTCAGTGTTTCTCAAACTGTGCGGCACGTCCCCCTTGGGGAGCGGCATAAACTTACGAGGGGGGAGCAAGCATATTGAAAAGTCAAAAACAAAAGATAATTTTAAAAAATTATTAATTTCCTGAAAGTAAACAAACAGAATTCATTCTGACATAAGAATAAATAAAATACACATTTACATTGATATTTGACACTTAAAAATATATAATTACTGTGCACTGCATTTTATAATTAATTTAACAACACTAAGTAAAGAACAAGTTCATTAATTAACCAGTGAACCCATGGGCTTCTCATACACAAAATTATATACAAAAATTAAAACTTACCTTGATAATTTTTGTACGGTTTATAATTAATCCCTCAAATACCGATTAAGAACTACGCGATCCCCCCGAATTCCATTGATTAACATGTAGGAAAGCGTATGTGGTGCATTGGGAAGGGAAGGGGGTAGAAAAGGGATAAATAAGCAAATTCTCTGAAATAAGTCAATCGTTCGCAAACACTATCAACGGGATTTTATTGGACTCCAAAGCCTTTGGAATAATTTTATGGGGAGCAGTTCACAGAAAATATCTTACTTTGGAAAGACGTATATATACGTCCGGGGCATTCAGCTCACTGGTTGAGCGAGACGTTTATATACGCCGGCTGTGATGAAGATGTTTAAGTCGCGTTGTAGGTTAAACGTCAATGTACAGTATTATTTAATCCAATTAATTATTACTGTACGGAGAGGGGAGCGAAGAAAACTATGATTAAATATTGAGTTGCAAATATTGAAAGTTTGAGAAACACTGGTTTACCTAGATCCTAATTGAACCCCTTCTTTGGCGATAAAAGTTTGGCGACAATGTTTCGGATTTTGGAGCGAATTATTACCCAATTCACATAAGCTGAGTGCTTAGAAATTAGGCCAAGTTTTGAAAAACGCAGCTTTCCATATGGCACCATTTAGCGCAATTTTTTGAGTCAAAAAAAGTTAAGGGCTTTACCATTAGTTTTCATGTTCCCAAACTCTCTTTTCAAAATTATCATTCCATTGGTTCGTGTAACTCACAAGTACGGGTGTAAAATTATTGATCTTAAAAATTTGCAAATTTCTTCCGAAACCAATTGAGAGGAGAGATTTTGTGTTTTTCCCCTAAATCGGGTTTTTCTATTACTGATGAAAAAGTTTTGAAACACAGCTGCAAATTTCTTTTTCGTGGGCTTCAATTCGAAAAACAATTAATCGAAATAAATTATAAAGAGGTAATGAATGATTACGATGTTTAGATTCATCATTATTTTTTTGTATTGTTTTACTTAAAAATAATTTAAAAGAAACTTTCATTTTGAGAATTAACTTCATTCTCATGATAATCATTCGAGTCTAATTTCTTTTTTTTTTTTTTTGTTTATTTATTCAATTTTTTAATATAATCAATTCTGAAGATTGTAGTATCTTATATATTGTTATTGTTAATATGTTTCGCATAATATTAGCGTTATACTTTTAACTATTAATGTAAATGAAGTTCCAGGGTGATCAACAGTTAAATAAAGTTTTATATTTTGTTTTAAAAATTATGAAACTTAAATTTTATTTACGTTGAGGCAGCATTTAATAATGGATTGCTACGTATACCAATTTATAGTATTTAAAAATTATATTCTTGTGTAGATCGATGTATGTCAACTGTATGCTACAGAACAAAATGTTTCTTCAAGAGTGATATAATTTATTGCCACTTATGTCATAGGTCATAACTTTATAGGTCTACATTAATATCCTGAAGATTGTAATTCTAGATTATACTATACAAAAGAGCACATACGCAATATATAAAGATATCTTACTCTTACCTCAGTTTTAAAATGATGGATGTGTGAAACCTTTCTCTCCACATATATATAGGGTGATGCCGAATTCGTCCGACAAATTCAGAGCGGGAATAGTACGCAGTAAGACCCAGTGGTCGAATGGTAGCGTATTGTGCTTCCACACCACAAGACAGGGTTCTATTCCCGGGCTGGGCCAGGTCAACTCAGCCTTTCATTCCTTCTGCAGTGGGTCGATAAATGAGCACCAAAAAAATCATGCTTAGGGACTTAAACACTGAGGTTCTCTCTTCAAACTGGCCACCTGATCTGGACATCTGCCCATGCACTTCAGCGCCCAATGGTTACATATACTGGGATAGGAACAGTACGCCCTGTCTCTCATGAGCTGTTGTACCACTGAGCTTGGTTTGGATAGTAGGCAATATGGGTATGACAAATTAACATGCCACACGGGGTAGCAAACCCCGTTTAGTTGGGGAAAATCGCGATTATAATAGCTGTCAGAAGGACGATGAACCAGACGAAGTAAGTGGTCAAGCAAAATCGGGGATATTCATATAGTGCCCGAACCCCTCAATGGCACAAAATACCTCGTTCACCTACAGGACTTGCTCCTGGGGTTGCTACAAGGTGTATTTTCAATTTCACAGCGGAACGTGTGGTTCATGCACGATGGTGTACCTGCACATTTTTGAACTGTAGTGCGTTACCACCTATATACTACATATGTCAGCCCGCAGCTTGAACGTGGCTGACCAGTTCCTTGGTCTCCACGCTCCCTGGATCTTAATCCCTTAGATTTCTTCTATTAGGGTCTCTCGAAATCGCTTGGGTAGGAGACGCTAGTGCTTATAGTAAAGGAACTCATGCACGGATCATCGTCGCTTCAGTTTAAATTGCCAACACACCGGATTTCTATGAACACGCTCGAGAATTCTTCTTCCGGGGGTGTCGGCTGTGCTATGACCTACGCTGTCGCAACTTCAAACAATTCATGAAGCAATCACTTGTTGCATTTCTGGCATCGAGCTGTGATGCATTATTCGTATTGTAGACATGCTTTACGTCTAATAGATGTATTTCTTATCTCTAATTGCCCCTTTAATTCCACTCGACATCACGCTTTTCATAACTGTTTTTGCGAAATAATCTGACTAAGCGTAGTTCACGGCCCCATGTTAAATGTTGATTTGTTGCCTACCATCCTTCCTCTGAATTTTTTGGTTGAATTTGGCAACACCCAGTACATAACGTTGAATAAACTCTATTTGACATAGTGAAATAACACTTGAATGTAAAAGGTAAAAAGTATCACTGACATTTTGGAAACATAAGGATACTGCAGTAATATAAACATTACTGAGGACAGCTTTTAAACTTATAAAAAGAGAGGTTTAGACAGCTTTATGAAAAGCCAACCTTCACCCTTTCAGTTTATAATGCTGGGCAACGTCTTATGAATTTAATGAATAGCAGCTCAATTTATTATTAGTAAAAACGGAAGGTGACGTACATATAAATAAATGCATTAACAAATTCATAGGTTATGCTTGAATAACAACACATTCAACAAGTTCTTTCCAGATCCAATGATCGAAACGTATATTCAAAGCTTGAAAAATAAGGCGTAAAATGTAATTTATTGCAGGAACGAAAAGAGGTTTATTTGAATACATTATTTTTAACAAACACTCCAGGGGCGTAACTACCGCCAACTGGGTCTCCAAAATGTGTTAACATTCTGACACTTTGATATAAAAATTTTTATTACTTTTTCAAAAAAAAGGCCTACTAGTAATTTTCATACAGGGCCTACTCAGGGAGATCTACGCCAGTGAAACACAAACGCATATATATAAAGGGTGTTTTTTTGAGAGGTATAGAACTTTAAATTGCAATAAAACAACGACGTATTATTCGATTGACAAGAGTTTTTTTTTATTCGAAAGATAATCTTGTGGCATTACATTTTAAATATGATTTCTGGCATATGACTGCCACGGATGGCTCGGATGTAGTCCAATCTGGACGTCCAATTTTCGATGACTTTTTCTAACATTTGTGGCCGTATATCGGCATTAACACGGCGAATGTTGTCTTCCAAATGGTCAAGCGCTTGTGGCTTATCCGCATAGACCAATGACTTTACATAGCCTCACAAAAAATAGTCTGGTGGTGTTAAATCACAAGATCTTGGAGGCCAATTCACAGGTCCAAAACGGGAAATTAGGCGGTCACCAAACGTGTCTTTCAATAAATCGATTGTGGCACGAGTTGTGTGACATGATGCGCCGTCTTGTTGGAATCACAGCTCCTGGACATCATGATTGTTCAATTCAGGAATGAAAAAGTTAGTAATCATGGCTCTATACCGATCACCATTGACTATAACGTTGTGGCCTTCATCGTTTTTGCAGAAGGATTCCACCAGCCCATAAAGTGCACCAAACAGTCAGTTTTTCTGGATGTAACGGTGTTTCGACATACACTTGTGGATTAGCTTCACTCCAAATGCGGTAGTTTTGTTTGTTGACGTAGCCATTCAACCAGAAGTGCGCTTCATCGCTAAACAAAATTCGCTTATGAAAATCGACCATTGTTTTCGAAATATATTTGCACGATTTGAAAGCGTTGTTCAGGCGTGAGTCTATTCATGATAAATTGTCAAACCAAACTGAGAATAAATCACTTGACAGCTGTTAAATCGGTCGCCATCTTGGAAAGTAATGCCAACTTAAACTTCTATACCTGGAAAAAAACACTCTGTATATATATATATATATATATTATGCGTACACATAAATAAATATAATTTCATCTACGAATCTTCAATCACAATGTACAGCTTAAAAATAAAAATAAAAATATTTATATAAGCAGAAATCTTTTTAAACATAACAGTTTGCACATAAAGCACATTTAAGCACACGTATAAACACAGAAAGTGATTGCTTCAGCGTGTACACATGAATGCCTATAGATGTAAATAAAATATGCAAATAACATTGATACATATTTGTACATAAATGCACACACAAGTATAAATAAGCTCATTTGTATTCAGCTCTTTTGCATGTAATCCAGGAATTCAGGAATGCATGCACATTAATAAACGTTTCTCTATCATCATTCACAATGTTGTCTTCGGCAAGTACAAAAATATGTATTAATAGAAATTTATCTACTGAAAATTATTTTCTACAAAAATGTCAATAACATACGGTAAAACCATTTAAATAGGTAAAAGTTTCAAAATTTTGAAATGGAAAATGGAAAAATATGCACTTTGTGAGGAACTATCATTGCACAAGCATTTAAGATGATGCATTTTATAACTTTTAAGAAAGACTTCCACGGTCTTTTTTAGTTCTCTTATTAACTAAGACAATGCCCTGCCATACTTTTTGCAGCTAAAATATATTGTAATTCGGAAAGACTTCCCTAAACCACAGTATAATGAAAGAGAAAAAAAATATGATAATTAAGATTTACAGCACTTTGTCTGGCTAAGGACTTTTCTTTTGGAAAATGACAAAATTTTGAAAAAAAAAGCTGAATTTTTTTCGAAATTCTTATCTCAATTTCGACGAAAGCTCTTATGAATCGATGGCAAGGTACTTCGCCTGTTTTTCTTCATACGTAATCAATATTCGTTCGAAGAACTTCCCCGATTTTCACGAGCGAGTATCACAAGAATTTATAACCTGCCCAGATACCTCGCAGCAAGATGTTTCTTTTTTTTTTTGCTGCTTCCAGGCTTCAATTAAGCTTTTAATTAAATTGACGTCACTAATAATTGGTCCGTGTTTAGTTATGGAGCGATGATATTTTTATATGGAGTTTGTTTTATCTAGCTGTAAGGGTTTGTATATGGCAAACACAAGAGAAAGTTCTTAAAAGAAAGGTATACCAAGCTCTTTTACCCCGGATAGAAAATATATTAGCCTGAGGTTGTGACTTCAAGGGAAAAAAAATCATGCATTGTATTAGAAAATATTTATTTATATTTTTAAACAAAAAAAAACTTTGTTTTTATAAAAGCCTAGTATTACTTATTAAAATAAGCGTTACCATTATCAAAAAGAGCGGCATTATGCAGAACAGTGCTTCTCAAAGTTTCAATATCCAATCATAATTTTCCTCGTCCCCCTTCCATACAATAAAAATGCTTTTTTATTCAAAAATACTGTACTTTGACGCTAAAGCTACAATGCGACTTCAGTCTCTTAAATGCCACCGGCGTATATAAACGTCTCGGGCCGCCAAAGCGTTAATTACCCCAGCCGTATATATACACTGTCTTCCCCAGTACGTGTCCTGAGCGCTGTTATCCATAAAATTATTATGTAGGCTTTGGAATGCAATAAAATGACATTGACAGTGTTTGCGAAGGATTTATTTATTTCAGAGGATTTGCTTATTTATTCCTTTTCTCCCCCCACACACCTATTACATCATATACGCAATCCTACGTGGAAAATGGTGACATTGGAGACGTATCTTTTAATCGGCAGTTAAGGTATTAATTATAAATCGCACAAATTATCAAGATAAGTGTTATTTTTATATAAGTTTATATATGATAGGATCATGGGGTCAATGGTACTTATTAAACTTATTTTTAACTTAGCTTTGCTAAATTAATTATAAAATGTATTGCGCGCAGTACTAATACATTTATATATTATATATTTGCATTATATCAGTGTGAATATGTATTTATTTAATTTATTTCTGTCAGAATGTATTTTGTTTGTTTACTTTTTAATAAATTACTAATTTTTTTAAACAATTTTTTATTTTAACTTATAACATGCTCACACCCACCTCGCAGATTTATTATGCCCCTTATTATGCCCTTTACAAAAAGGTTTTGTAAAATCAACTTTTTTTCTTGTGTACTGTACTTGTATTTTACATTGTAAATGTGTACTATATACACCAAATTTTTTTTAAAAAATTTTGCGTGGTAGGTACTTTTCTTAGAAGATCGTACAAAAAAATCGCGTAAAAAAATACATGCGACGTATTGTAAATCTGGGGATATGTTCCAAAACTTTAAAACAAGAATAAGCATTAAGTCGATCGTGATCGACCAGGGGACCGTCAAGGCATTTCGGGGTGACCGTCTTTACCATTACTTTAGAGGCGCATATTAAAAGAAACATGTTTATGGAACACCGACGCCATCTAGACTAGATAATCGACCTTTCACAATCGGTGCGAATGTGTTTACAGAAGCAAATGATTCTATAAATGTGTAGACGTCACTATCTTTATTGGAAGCGCATGATGACGCTTAACACGTTCTCAGCCATTGTAGGAAAAAAAAGCAAATATTGGGATGCCAGCTGTATAAATGAATTTTTTCCACACGCTGACTGAAGGCTTAAATAAATGTTGGTGATCAGTTATATTCCAGTGATAGCAAGGGATTGATTCTTAAAACATCATCCCGCACTCCACGCTTTCCCGGAATTGGATCTCTTATAGATGTCCTGTCCTGCGATGGCGCGGGACTGTATGGGAAACAAATTAAGAACATAAATAGATTTCAAAATCATCAATCCACGTATGTTCTCTCGTTGCATTGAATACGTTCACTGTCCACGATAGTTGTTCAAGCATTCAACTTGACAATTTTGTGTTACTTGTGTTTTTGCAGTAAAAACAATAAGCTGCCATATTTTAAAAGAGGGGTGTAATGTCGAAAATCAGTGTTAGAAAAATAAAGCATGCAATTTTAATATAAAGAATAGCCAACACTACGTCACTAGGGGGACAGCAACATTTTAAAATTATCAAAAGTAGCCAGTACCAAGGAAAGTTCTGCCCACCCCTCCCTTCAAAAATCGTGCTAGATAAATATTTTCCTAAAAACCGGGCAAAAAATGTAATAATAAAATCCATGTAACATATTTTTAAAACAAAGCAACGCATTCTTATTATAAAATAATTAATTAAAATTAATGTACTGTGAAAATTTATTTTGTAAATACATACAACATACACAAATTAATAATATATCTTTTAACAACTATTCATCGCTACTTGAGTTCCAGTAAGATTTTGATTCAATCGAGGAATATTTCTTGTATTATTAATAACCTTTGTTGGATTTTTGGTAGTCACACAAAGTCTGTTATTAAAGCCTGTTTTTTTTCTTTGGCTTTTCAAGTTCTCTATATAATTCTTAATATATGCTGCTACACTTAACTTAAGATAGCGGTGAAATTTAAATGCACTCTCTATATAAGGATCCTGAGCAAGGAAATGTTGATCCATACTTATAGTGAATTTTAAGCCCTCGCGAATTAAATCAGCTGCTAATAGTTGAACTTCACCTTCGACTTCGCTATTATCAACTTCTTTATTACCCGCAAACTGTTATAAATTTGATCACATCGACCTCATCCAAAAGGCATGAATCCCCATATTTTTGAGAGATTCGTGTTAGGACAAAATATTCGTTAAATTCATGTGCTCTGTTATTTCAAAATCGTATAAAAAAAAGACTATTTGAAAAATATTTGATGTATCCTACTTGTCACAAAACACACACACACACACACAAATAATATAAAAAAAAATTAAGTCAATTCCTACTTAGATCAACAAAGAAATATTTTATTTTAGCTACTTTTTTATTAAATAGGTACACTTAACATAAATATATATATACATAGGACAGAGTCAAAACATTAAGTGGTTATAATTTTTTTATTCATTATCATTAAAGTATCGTATTGTCATATAAAACAATCTCGTGTATATAAATTTTCAGTTCAACTGAATGCTTTAAAACGTGAGAAAAAAAACCTTTTCAAGTTTTGACACAAGTCGCCAAAAGGGTCGCTAAGTCGCCAAAAATTATGTCAACGTGGCTGTATTTGTAATTCTTTAAATAATTCATTTCAATCAGTTAGTTTTTATTAATTATAATTAAATTATTGTATTGTCATCCAAAATAATCATGTCTATAAAATTTCAGCTCAATGGAGCGCTTTAAAATGTATTTTATTAAGGATTGAAAATTCCACCTAGATAAATAAATAAATAAACAAATAAATAAATATATAGATAGTGTGAGTTAATAGTAGGAATAGAAAAATATATTAAGAGAGTATATAGGTTTGGTTTCAGCCGAAGCAACTACGGGCCAATGCACTCATTTCCTGTCATCACTTTTCTAGTGCAGCATTTCTCAAACTGTGGAGACGTGATAGCCGTAATGTGAGCATATCAATAAGTTGAAAATAAAAGATTTTTAAAAAATTTTAATTTATTGAAAGAAAACAAAACAGAAAAAATTCTGACATAATAAAAAATAAAATACTCTTTTACCCGATATATACTTATAAATGTATCACAGAGAGAGAGAGTACCTCACAATGTATATTATAATTAATTTATCAATACTAAATTAAGGACAACTTCAATAATTATTAGTGACTCCCATGGGCTTGTCTCACAGAGCAAAAATTTTTAAAGGAAGACGGTGGCACACAGAAATCCTCTAGAATGTCAGCTGTGATGGATATAAGGTAAAGAGCAACAGAGACTAGACCTGGGGGTGAACGTTTATGGATCAATGAGCCATTTTTTCTAAAGAAGTGTTTAATGAGATATGGACGCGCCGTCAAAAAAATTTCACTTGTGATTATTGTGAAAATTATGTATAAAACTAAATATTAACAACTCAAAAAACTCTTTATTTACTACAGAAAAATACCTTTTGTAAATGTTTCAGTTATGGGTATTGTGTTCAAACTAAAGTAACATTAGTGTGGCTTCTGTTGTAGCAGATTGGATGACAAATAACTTATATTAGGATTCTAAGATGTTACTTTCAGCAGAATGAGTGCTGAATTGGAGGCATCTCTGCCAAATGTTTGTACGTAATTAATTGTTTTTGTTGTGGCTCACATTTTGACAAGAGGATTAGTGATTTGTTTCAAAATGCCATTTTACAGACGATGCTCCGCATACCACTGTTCCTGAACATAAAACACACACCGCTTTCTTTTCTTTACTAATAATGTCATAGTTCTAGATTCACCATGTTTGAAATTGTCTGTTACTCTTACTATCTTGCACTTTTTGTTCTTTTGCTGAACTAGCCATGTTAAACAACAGTTAACTTTAAAATACAGTTGTGTCAACGAAATTGACTATGCTATGCGTAGACAAATTTTGCATCATAGGCAACTGTAGTCCACGACGTAACTAAAGCAAGACAATAAAAAACGAGTGTGCTCCCGCCACCCTGCGATCGAGCACTCACGTTTGTTTGTAATACTTCAGAATGAACTTAGATATTTTGAAATAAAATGCAAAAAAATATCATCGCTGGCGTGCCCAAAATATTGTATCGCGTGCCACTGGTTTACCATCCCTGGACTAGACTATTGTTCTATTCATATTTATGCTTATAGAAATAGATAATTGAGGAAATAAATACAGTGGGTAATCGGTTCACCATAGACTTCTTCTATGTGAAATCGATTAATCCGTTCTGGAAACCCTAAAAATTAAATTTTAAAAAATGCATAATTTCTTAGTAAGTTTTTAAAAAAATGATACATACCTATAGTCTTGCATATTAATCAGTCCTTTTCACTTTTTGCTCATGGGGCGTTGAAGAACATGTCCAATGTCGATTGCTTTTCTATCTTTTTCAGGATTTTCCGGAAGTAATTAATAGCATTATTGTTGTAAAGATCCCCAACCCTTTTGACATCAGCTTGGTATGGGTGCCATTCTAAGAACATTGCTCGGACATCCTCCCCCTTTTTCAAAAGATCTTTAATGGCAGATGTCGGCATTAGTCCTCTTTCGTCTTCCTCTTGTTCAGAAGGAGATACAGTTCGCTGTGTTTCTTGGAGTTCTTCATTCAAAATTTCTTGGAGTTCTTCTGTTCATCTTCATGTCCCATTATGAGCTCTTCTATATCATCCTCGTTAACCTCCAATTCCAGATCTCTAGCAGTTGTCAAAATTTCATCCGTAATTTCAGGGGTGTCTCCCAGATCACCTCCGAATATGTATTTGTTGTCCAAACACAAAAAATCTTTCTTGAAAGTGTTCGTTATCCGAACACAAAAATCTTTCGTGAAAGTGTTCGTTAACCGATCACCCACTGTACTAAAGGTAATTAAAAATTATTTTACAATCTATTTCAACGTAAATGTTAGAATAGAATGCTTAACCTATTATTTAAAGGGGTATCTTACTTAAAATACCTATGACTTAAAAAACACATATAAAATTTTCATAATTTGCACAGCTTATAATTAAGTTCGCATTGTAGCTTTTGTGTCAAAGTACAATTTTCTTCATTCAATACATAGTTATTGTATGAGGAGTAGAGGGTGGGGGGTGAGACGAAAATTTTGATTGAAAATTGGATCGCAAATATTTAAAGTTTGAGAAGCACTATCTAGAGTGAAGAAGGGAGAGAATTTCTGTCACATACGCACACAAAGGTGACAAAAGAGACCAAAAGGGTAAAAAGCTCTTAATTTCGATTACACAAGCAGACACGTGGGAATAGCGTAAATTCCATAATAACCTCTTAGTTGATCCAACTAGTTGGGAGGAGAGCGTGGTTTAAGGGTGTTGGATGATGGAGACGCACAGCGGAGAATGCCAATTGACAACGTGTGAAAGGACACAGGGGATTTCTATTGAAAATTTGCCCTACACTGTCTGTTTCTTTAGTTACGTGAGGCACAAGTTGATCTGTGTGAAAAAGGCCCTGATGGAAGTGAAGCATAGTAAATTTGTAATTCTAATACTGTGTGTGGGCTTCCAAGCTCTTTTAAAACTTCAAAATAACCAAAACAAATTACAAATTGATAGGACGGGGAGAGAAGATTGGGAAAAGAAAAAGAGGGACAAGTATAATGATTTTAAAATGCTGTGTTTTTCACGTCTCTAAACAATGGAGCTACGTAAATATGTTGTTTTTAATGCCACCTTTCTGACGTATAAGATAGATCATGGCCCACGAAATTCATTGTGGCTAGGGACTATAAATACGCCTGTCATTGGCCTTGGACACCATACAGGTGACAGTACGAATTAGCTCGGTGAAATTCTCCGAAGGGGCGATAGATGGCGATACCACCGAGTTCCACCTCAGTTTAGGGATAGAACTGTAAGGGGAGAGAAATATTCTCCAGCCCACAAGACTTTCGGACCCCCTGATTTAACGAGAACGTACTCCGTGTGTACTCAGAGGGTATTTGGTGGCATCGGGCATCAAACCCAGTCCTTCCTGTATTGGAGACCGATTCTCTAACCACTAGACTACCCACGACCCACTTTAAGAGTAGATACAGGATACTGTAAAAGTCTTTTCTTTTTAGGAATATATGGGCACAAGTGACGCTGTAAGATGAAAACAGGAGAATAAAATAAAAGAAAAATGTAGTTATCGGTTGGTAGCGAATATTATCGGGTTGCGCACATGCGGTTAAGAATTGCAGGATGTTCCGATCTCCATTCCATAACGCATGCAGTTTCAGCATGATGGGATACCAGCCCAGTTCATCATCGATATGAGCACTTACCTGAACGCCACGATTTACCACGCCCAATCCACGATGGATTGGGCGTGGTGGACCAGTCCCTTGGTCATCTCGAGAGAGAGAGAGATCTCCCGATTTCTCAAAGCTTCGATTACTTTTTATGGGGACATCTGAATAATCTTGTTTATGCGACTCCACTTGACTCAGATGAGGATTTCGTTGTTCGAATATCTGAAGCTGCGTCACGTGTGCGTGAAATACCCGGCATCTTTGAACGTTCACCCGAATCGCTGCACCTATGCTGTCTAGTACGTATCCACACTGGTGGACGCAATTTTGAACAGTTATTGTAAACATTACAATTGTCAACGAAGCTTTCAATAAACAATTCGACTTTCCTTTCAACTCTTATTTTTTGTGTTTCTGCCTCACTGCGTCACTTGCTCCCACACATTCCTGTACAATGAAGTATTGTTACAAAGTCCTGTCCCTACCCTTAAAGTATGTACCATGAATTCGAAGACCACCACCCTGTATTCCACTTAGGCAAAATGCACATTTTTTGGAATGGATTAGGAAGTTTAAATGACCTAAATTTCTTTTTATATAGGTATTTCTCATTTTTGGTCATTAACATGCAGCTATTCTGCCAAGTAGAAACTATTAAAACTTTTCACATATTTTTTTTAATCTAAGGAAAGGTTACCTATAATGGTTTTGATACAACAAAATAGAAGGTAGATTTTTTTTGTATGTAAGAATAATGGAGGCATTGTTTACGCAGGAAGGATTCTAAATAAAGATTTGCCAAAAGCATGTGTGCTATATTGCAATTCATAAAATACAAGTAATATAGAAAAACAACGGTTTTATGGAGCATAAAAGGAAAACGAATGATTTTTATTGGATTCCTTTCTTGCCTGAAGCATATTCATATTTGGTTTTATGCAATGAATTGCTTATGGTGCCAACTTTGCTTGTGGGATTGGATATTTTGTTATAAAGCATAAAATATCAATGTTAAGACTTTTCTCTAGCTCCCATTATTTTTATGGTGTACTAGGAAAGCTCGAGGTTTGATTAGTAATTACATTGCTTAAATTCAATGTAAACTTATGCAATAAGTGTAAGCAAACTGCTTTTTTTTTAAATGAAAAGTATTAGGTGTACCGGAAAATTGTGACCTTCCCGGTTATAACAAGCTTCAAAAAGTATGCGCATATTCATTTGTTGCATAATTGGTTCTCTTTTTTATCATTCTAAATGTATACATATGTCCAATTCCTTAGGATATGCCCTTTGAATGGCCCCACTGATTGCTATCTGCGAAGCAAGGTAGCGACACTTTTTTGGAGATTCCTACATTTCCTAATGATATAGAATCTATTTCACGGAATCAAAAAAATTTCCATGACCACTTCGAATGGCTGTCTTCTACAATAATCTCTAAATAGTAGCCATACAAGAAATCGACGAAAGTTCTCAAGCACATTTGTGGAAAACTACACCAAAATAAGTGGTGTAAAAAAAAGCAAACGTTTGAAATTGAAAAAAAAGGAATGAAAACCTTATCTCTCAAAGAAAAGAAATGTCTCGAATAAAAAGTTCTTAGAAGAAAAAGAAAGAGCGGATTCGAATAAATGTATAGTGGTCTAACAAACTAAATTGAATTTCAGGATGTTCTAAATTACAAAACACTCCACGAGCTGGCTTGGTAAGAGAAAAGAAATTTAAGGTCGTACCATACTTGAACTTTTCAGAAACTGACCTACCGCAAGTAGAAACGAAAAATAGCGTGTGCTACTGGTTATTGACCTGAGTGTCTTTATTGATTGAAAGACGTTTTAACAGAGAGAGAGAGAGAGCAGAGAGAGAGAGTGTTTGAGTATTGTAGTAGAGTTCGACATGGGAAAGCGATACTAGAGCAACTTTATAAAGTCACTTTTCTTCATTGAGGAAAAAGGAAAGTTGCTTGCTTGAATTTCGCTTCAGTAAGGATGGAGTGAGCTAAAAGTTTTATTTGATAAAAGAAGGCGTAGTAGAAAATTTAGAAGATTACAAAGTTTTTATCTCGATTATCATTTTGGAAGTTTTATAATTTGCTTTCAATTTTAAAATATTCTTTACTGTCTTATACTAATCCATAAATTTTACTATTTCACTTCTTTTAAAGTCTTATATTTGTGGTAAGTCTTAATAAAATCTCCTTCTAGAAAAGTATTTTTAAAACTTTTTTGAAGAAACGGTCCTCTTATGCAAAAAACTGAAGGGTTGTGACATTGTTTATCATATTAACAGTAATGCAGTTATAATTGCTAAACTTATTTTGTGATTTTAACAAAGTATAATATTACCATACTTCGAGCAATTATATACTTTCTTAAGATACTAAGAGAACTTAAGATACTCTTAAGTTTTAAAACATTTATATTAGATTATAGGAAAAGGAAATTAATCGAAGAAAATAGAACATTCAATGTAGAGCAGCGATTATCAAACTTTGGAGCGAGTCCCTAAAGAGGCGTGCGCGCATATTGAAAAGTCGAAAACGAAATTTTATTTAATTTTATTTATTTTACTTAAAGTAAACAAACAAAATATATACATTATGACATAAAAAATAAAATAAACATTTACACTGATAAAATGCTTCAAAAATAAAAAAAAAGAAATGCGCATAAGCCAAACTTAGATTTCTTCAAACATCGGAGTACTATTTAGTTAAAAGAAATGTCATACATTATGAACTTAAAGGGTTGTTTTTCTGGAAACATACTATTTCTTCCAAATCCTTGGATAATACCTCGGACAAATGGCTTTAAAACATAAGAGCATTGCTAACGGACATTTCAAGTTCCTTCGTAAAGAACGAGGTGCGCGATATACGGTGAATATACCTCAAAACTAAAAAAAATGCAGCTTGAAAGCAAAGGTGCGAGTTATACGCCGGATTTTACGGTATATATGTAAGCATAGGAATGTATAAGCAAATACCATAAAAATAAATGAACTTTGATTAGAATCTTATGTTTAAAGTATCTTTTCTGAGAAATAATTATAGCGTTTTAATATAAGACTCGGATATGTTTATATATATAAGGTGCTGAATGAATATTAAAAATTAAAACGACATTCTTTATCATTTCCTAGTTAAAATAGGACGTAATGGTACGAAAAGAGGTTTCTAAAATGTGTCGTGTGTACTGTAGTAATAGAATTAATCACACACAAAAAAGTTTAATTTAATGTATATCTATTATATACACTTAAGAAAAATGTTCGTTTTTTTTTTCTGCTGAAATAATACAAGGAAGCTAAACGTTAACGAAAGATTTATAGTAATTGACACTAAAACTTCAAAATTTATCCACTGACAGAAAGTAAAATAATACTGTTACATAAATTTTATTTTACAAAAAAATCACGGACATTAAAATAAAAAACTGCACACATTTTACCTCTTTTTAAGTTTTTTTGCTGTTTTTTGAAGATGGGTATGGAATTGGTGAATTTTATGCACAAGTCTCTGCGACAAATTGTATCGGATGTTAAACGAAATTCTCTATAATTTGTGCTTTTGGCTGCCATCCAGAAATACTAAAATGAGGAAATTTCGTGCTTCAAAATTGTTGTTCGAGTTCGGAGAGACAAAAGAGACTCCGAAATTGTAGTGATCCGGAAATAAATTGTTGTTTGTAAGCCGTAAATCAATAGCTTATATTGTCATTTGTCGGATGAAAGACATTTATTTACAGCGTTGCTTAATGCATTGACTCTTTTGTTCAAAATGATTCTAAGGCAGCCTTTAGGGAGGCCTTTAAAGTTGAAAGGCCGCATCGTTATCAAAAGATTAAAAATATAGTTACGTCGAATTCAAACTTCAAGCGGACTTTAAGCTAACTTTAAAAACATTGAAATATGTTTAACGCGAAAATGCTTAAGACGAAATATCGGTTAACACGAAATAATAAAACGGTCCCGACAAACTACCGTTTATTTTTATTCATTTGTTTTTCTCTTAACGCCAAATGATATCGCTTAACACAAACATATTTCTCATTTAGGAGAAGAAGGATATTGAAACTGATTTGACACTTAATGAAATGTTTGAGAAAGTTTCTGTATTATTGTACTGTCCTAAAGTGTTATCTGAAGAATTAGGGGCTGTAGAGATAATAATCAGTGTAAATACCTAATTATGAAAGGCACAGCCATTTAGGAGTTTGTTTAAACTTCAAAAAATGTCATTGGTGCAAGATTCCAACGACGATTAATTTCATTCTGTTTGGTTTTACGTATTTGTATTAAATGCATGCATGTATACATATCTAGGTAAATAAAATATACTCTAATAAACTTAGTTTTTGGGTATATATATATGCATATATATATATATATATACATATATATGTATATATATACATATATATATGTATATATATACATATATATACATATATATATATATATATATATATATATATATATATATATATATATATATATATATATATATATATATATATACTAGCGGCCCTACAGACGTTGCCCTATACACACATTTTAAATCCGAAAATTTCAAACTTTTTCGAAAAAGTTGTAACAATCTTTACCGTTTTGATGAAAATTTTTACAAAAATTTTTTTACAATACCTGACATCATCACATGCACAGTTACCACAGTTTGAACTATCGATTGGGTGTGAGTATGTGTTCAGCATGAACTAAGTTGAATATAGTAGTTATTATTTTAATTAAATGATAAAAAAGATAAAACTCATGATATATATATATACACTCAAGAGCCAAAACATTATGACCACCTGTCAATAACGAGTTGGCCCACCTTTGGCGCGCAACGCAGCTTCAATCCGCCTTGGCGTGGATGCCACAAGTCCTTGGTAGATCGCCGGAGACAGATTGTACCAGATGTTTAAGCAACGGTCACGAAATCCGAGATATTGTGAATTGGTGGTCTATGAACTCTGAGCTGCTGTACCATGACATCCCAAATGTGTTATATCTGATTGAAATCCGGTGAGTTAGGCAACCAGGACATTAACTGGAATTCAGCATCATGCTCCTGGAACCACTCCAACACAATTTTAGCCTTGTGACACGGGGCGTTGTCCTGTTGGAACATTCCATTTCCATCAGGAAAAACAGAGGCCATGTAAGGGTTCAACTGGTCTGCAATGATGTTCAGATACCCTGTAGCATTCATTGTCAGCTCTACCACAACCACGGGTCCAAGAAACGCCCAAAAAGAACGTACCCCAAAGCATAATACTGCCTGTGCATGACCTATTGTACATTGAGGGAGCAACTGTTCGCCTGGAAGACGGCGTATCCTGATATGACCATCCACATGATGAATGACAACCCGTGAATTATCTGATCAGGCAACTGTCTCCCACTGATACATGGACCAGTCGCGATGAACCCGGGCCCAACGCAAACGCAGTTGGCGATGCCGCTTGGTCATCAAAGGCTCACGAGTGGAACGTTTTCTGCGTAGCCCCATATAGAACAGTGTCCACTGAACAGTGTGATCCAATACTATTCTACTTGGTCCTGCATTGTATTAAGCTGTCAACTGAGCCACTGCCTGGCTCCGGTTTTGCTTCACCATGCGAGACAGTCTCCGATGACCTTTTTCTTTGATAGCGTGTACACGTCCAACACCATGTTGTCTATTGCTGGTTTCACCGTCATTCATCCACTTTGCATAAATACTAACAACTGTAGATCGCGAACAACCCACACGAGTCGTGCAGTTTCGGAAATACTTGTTCCGAGCCTTCGAGCCATTACAATCTGCCCTCTATCGAAGTCGCTTAGATCCGCAGCCTTTCCCAACACACAGAAATAAATGAAAGAATGATTCTTCAGACTCTCCAGCAGCAGTTAAATACCACTTCCACCTTATCACGTGCCTTCCACATCATCCAGGCGAGTTCATTGCAAAATGTAGGGGTGGTCATAATGTTTTGGCTCTTGAGTGTATATATATATATATATATATATATATATTCATAACAGGTATATTTTTAATGCACAATAAATAATGTCATTGAATGCACAATATTTTTGGTTAATCCTTGAGGGGCATAAACAAACAAATGCGATTATTTGCCAACTCTTGGACACGTGACATACAATTGGCCGTGCGAAAAACACAATTTTCAGCTCTTCTTTCTTTTTTTCCTTGCCACATAATAGCGGAATAAACAACACACAGGGAAAAAACAGTTATGTGGTTTAAGGTTTTTAACTAATATCTTTTTAACTTATTTCTGTATCGGACCGAATTATGAATCTAAACCATTCACGAATACACTTGAACTCACACAAAAAAATGCCATCAAAATCGGTCCAGCCACTTAGGAGGAGTTTAGTCACATACACACGCATGGAAGATTTATATGTATTAAGATACATACCGTATCGTAGCTTTTGTTGCCGATCATTAACAGTATAAATAGCACACAGAGGTAGAACAATTATGCGCTTTATGGTTTTTAATTGATATCTTTTTAACTAATCGATATATCGGACCGAATTGTGAATCTAAACTATTTTCGAAACCACTTGAACCCACACAAAAAATGTCATCAAAATCGGACCAGACGTTTAGAAGGAGTTAAGTCACATACACACTCACAAAAGATGTATATATATATATATATATATATATATATATATATATATATATATATATATATATATATATATATATATATATATAAATTGCAATATGCATAACTTAACATGAAATTCTTTTAACACGAAAAAATATTTCAGTCCCCTCAGTTTCGTGTTAAACGATTTTCACTGTAAATATAAGATAATTCCTTATTCATGTTTGGAGAACCTGTATACCACAAGTAAAACTATACGTGTAAGAAATAGATACTCTTACACGGACATTCATTCCAGGAACTATTAAAAAAACAAAAGGCAAATTTCATCAAAATCTACCTTATCGATCATTCTATAATTAAATGTAGTTGTAAAAAAATACTGGTTTTAAACTTGCGAATAGTTTACATTAAAATCGATGGTCAAATACATAAAATAAAAAAAATGTTCTGAAATGAGCTGTTCTATTTCATCCATGAAAAATTCAAAGAATTACTATGTGTTAGACGAAGGATAGAATCGTTTCACCAGATGTATTATTATTCTACGAATATCTGGACATGGTCCAAAAATAAACCAGATAGGAAATATTCAGTGGTATATAAATTATTTTTTTGATATAAGAGTTACACAAGTGTGGGAAGGAAAGAAACTTGTAGAATAACAAAATGAATTATATACTTATGTTAGAAAAATACATAGTAACTGAATAATGAAAATTTGTTTCCTAACAGTCCTTTTCTCTCTTCTCTTTTTTTTCTTTTGAAGAACAATAAATAATTTCTTAAGCGTTCCCATGGGAGAAAATGCATAATTTTTGATTTTGTTTTCGATGCGTTACGTTAAATGGAATTGTACCACAGCATTTCAATGTAGTGAGGTTGTGGAGGCAGTGAGATACCCCTTCTAGTGTCTTAATTATTTCTTGATAATTATTCAAAAATTAGGAAGTGCGACATTAATGGCTAACGCTGTGTAGGAATAAAGCGATTTTAATTTAAATTAAACTTTATTTATAATTGGTACATCCGCTTGGTGTCCAGATATTAAGTTGAATTGAATATAATAAAACAAAGTTTCATATATATAAAAAATTATATTTTTCCATGAACCGACAAAATTTCCTCGCTAATTACGGTTGATAAACGCATTGGCAAAAGAGTGATCATAATAACCAATTATTCTCTACATGTGAAAATGTATATATATATATATATATATATATATATATATATATATATATATATATAACAAGTAATATAAAAAAAAAATAAGTCAATTTCTACTTAGATCAACGAAGAAAAATTTCATTTTCGCTAATTTTTATTAAATAGTTACATTTAATATAATTATGCATATACTTATGACAGAATCACAACATTATAAGTGGTAATTAATTTTTATTCATTATCATTAAAGTATCGTATTTTCATACAAAACAATCGTGTTTATAAAGTTTTAGTTCAACTGAATGATTTAAAACGTGAGAAGAAAACCTTTTCAAGTTTTGACACAAGTCGCCAAAAGGGTCACCAACGTGGCTGTAATTGTAATTCTTTAAATAATTAGTTTTAATTAATTAATTTTTATTAATTATAATTAAGTTATTGTATTGTCATCCAAAATAATCATGTATATAAAATTTCAGCTCAATTTAACGCTTTAAAATGCTTTTTATTAACGATTTAAAATTCCACCAAGATAAATGAAGAAATATATATAAACAGAATGTGAGTTCTATAATAGTAAGAATTGAAGAAAGAAATCGGATTGTGTTGTAAAAGTCATAAGTTCTTTACATTCAAGCCAGTATAATATTATGGCACAATTTTAACTGTACTGATATTATTGAATATGAAAATATTTTAAAATATGCTGAAAAAATTGTAGGATATGTGTATTTAAAATATAATTTTTATTACAAATAAATTATTTTACCCGTCTTATGATGTGTGCATGAACGATATAAAATTTTATGAACATAGTACATCATTAACTGGAAAAAAATAATATTTTGATGAAAAATTGTAATCTGTAATGTTAAATAGTTTTTTAACAAATTTTATTCCGTAGCTTTTAAAGAAATAATGAGTAAAACAAAAATAAAAATTGTATCTCAGAATGGAATAATCCTTCATCGTTCAAAGAGGTTCTGGTTAGGAAAAATCGTAAAACAGGCAATCATTGGAGGCATTTTAAAGCAAATTTTTAATGCTCTAAATGACATTAGTTAAAGAAAATGGGGCACGTATATTTTTTTTAAATTTTGTGAATAACGAAGACTAAAATTAATAATATGTATTATAGATGCAAAAGTGGTAAAAATAAACTGAAAAGTGTTTGTACTTTCCAGAGCATGGTAAGAAATACCGTACTAATCGGTTTGTGAGCTACAATTTTATGTGTGATTGAGAACATATATAACAATCTAGATAAGATAGCTATCTTTATACATATTAAAGATGAATTATACTGCATTTGTATATTATAACATTTTTGCAACAGTCTACATGATAGTCATACATATATATAAAGTAGAACCCGTTTTGGGGAGGACCTTTTTTGTGCGATTTTTAATAGGATCTTTTTTATGTGTTATATGAATTTTTAAAGCTTTAACTGTAATGTATTCTATCATTGTACATATATGCACTCCAAGACGCTCTGTTCATTTGTTATTAACAATTGCCCCACAGTGCACATTCATTTGCTTTCTCTCAACGCTCTAGCAGCACGCGCTTAATTGAAAACAAAACTGTCAATGGCATTCACATTATAAATGATTTGATAAATAATGTAGATGGACATGAAGTACCGGAGTCTTTGAGAGTAGATACAACATATATTGGGAAGTAGCTGCTTTCTAACAAATCAGAAAAGCATATGCTTAAAATAGATACCAACTGCGAAAAGAGTTAGAAATTCCAAAAGCTGTTTCGGTCATTTTACATACTGGTTGTCAGGACGTTCACAAGCAACTGACCAACCGACCGTCGCAAAAATTTATACTTACTTTAAGGTGCCAAAAAATAAATCAATTTAAATTGTACCTTCAAGTGACGAAAGCGATTTTGAACTAATTTATCACAGAAAGATGTTCGTTTTGTATTACGATGAGTAGCAGTGAATTATGTACGTGTAATTTGAAAACTTTTCCATTCTTACAATGAGAAATTGAATTTGTTTAAAATTTAATGTGTAATTTAATTTTTTTTATTTGGAAGCACCTTCTTATAAACTTCGTAAATAATTACGTACGTAAATAATTACGTGCTACTTTTTTCATGCGATATTTTGAGCTTTGAAACCTAATTTATAGATTTTAACTAAGCATCCATTAAATTACAATTATGCACATAATTTAGTTTTTACATTTCCCAAAATCATTTTAATAAGTATCGCTATTAGTGCAATGAGATTTATTTCAAATTAATAATTTAACTCAAAGAATTCTTTAATTTTCATTGCTGCTGAATTCTTTTCGATTATTTTGTATAGACATACGTAATTAACTTCGCAATTGCATCATTCATTTCCAATCTGAGACAGCACTTAATTGTTTCCTTGATTACATCATTCATTTTGATTTAAACTTGAAATCCTCCTTAATAATAATTTTTGGTTAAGAATTTTCAACAGATGGCGTTAATGGACAATATACTAAATATTATGAGACTAATTACAGATTATAGATTCACTACAGTAATTTGGTAGGTTTTTTTATTTAAAATGTATAATCCAAAATTTAAATACATCTATTTAATTTTTGTAATTAATATAATTTGAAGAATTATAACAAACAAAATATGATTAAATATTTGTGTGTCAAATGGAAAATCGTAAGCCACACACACAATCTCAGTATTTTCACCCCTGAGAAGAAACATTTATAAAGTCTGATTCAGTGCAATGAGATATGCACACAAAAAATTAAATGGATTCAGTTGTGTAGATTCCTGAAGTGCCGAACTTAAATTCTATTTCAAATTTTTTCCTGTAATTTAATTTAACTCTTAATGAGAAATTTTATCTAGCTTAAATGAAACAGAAATTGCACAGAATGACAAACACCATATATTGATAGAGCTGAAAAAATTAGTATCTTAGATCAGTGTTTCTCAAACTATGGGGCACACACCTCTAGGGGGTCATGATAATTCTTCGTGGGGGGCGAGCACATCGAAAAGTGTAAAGTAAAAGATTATTTAAAAATTATTAATTTGCTAAAAGAAAGCAAACAAATTACATTCTGATATGATAAAAAAACAAAACGTCCATTTACACTGCTCTAATACAGCAGTGGCCAAAATTGTGGACACTTCTTTTTTTAAAATTGTTAGTTTTTTTAAGTTTGTATGCTTATAGAAAATATTACTTTCCACAAAATGCTAATTATTTTACATCCTTTTAATGAGAATTTAATACTAAGTTCAATACAAAAACCAAAATTCAAATATTTACAACGCCAAAAAGGTTATGCTGTAATATAACTGTCGATATACATTAGATTCTGATGATAGCAGTGAGTTATCAGAACTTCGTGAGGTTGCCTTTAATCTTTATTACAGCTTCACATCGATGTTTCATTGAGCTGAATATAGTTTCAAACTCTTCCTTAGTTATGATATGATGCCAGAACACAATTATATCCTTCATTAGTTCCTTTTTATTTCATGGGTATCTTATTCGGTCATGAGTTTTCAAATTGTACCACAAGTTTTCGAGAGGATTGAGGTCAGGACTGTTTCTTGGCAAGGACAACAACTCAATGATCTTAGAACGGTAACAGTCTTTCACTTACTTAACTGACAAGGAGCAGAATCTTGCTGCAAAATAAATGAAGCATTGTTGGTAAATAGATCCCTGATGGAAGGCAGAAGTTTGGGTTCTAGAATGGTGTCAACGTATTTTATGATATTCTGTGTCCCGTCGATGATATGAAGGCGTCTGATACCATTTGCTCATATTCATGACTAAGTGATAAAACTATGTGGGTACTTCACAGTTTCCTGACTGCAGTCAGGATCAGCATTTCTACTATTTTACGTCTTACATATTTTAGGCTATAACTACTGAAAAAAGATATTTTAATTTCGTCCCTCTACATAACTTGTGACCAATATACCTTTTTTCCAATTCATGTGTTCCATTGCCCAGTTTTGTCCCTTTTAGTGCTTTTGTAAGTTGAGATACGACTTTTTTTGTGGAATATTCTACCTTCTAGTGTTACATCTGCTGATCTACCCCTGATGGTTTTTGAACTGATAAAAACACCTGCAACAATCAGATCACTTCTGATGGATGTTCATAAAATTATTTTATCTCTGAAACTTTGTATTTTGGTGTTTCTGTCATTAACAGATGTGGTGCACCCTTTTCGGTATAATTTCCTGTTTTTTTTTATTAAATTTGTCTCCTGACATCTTAAACAAAACTCAAAGTCTCCAGATGTAGTCAATAACCAACCACCTGTTATGTAATTTTAACAAAGGAAATACCCCTTTCTCGTCACTTATGTGTCCTGTCTACTCTTTCATTTGAATGTCATTGCTCTTTGTTTAAATATCATTGCTATCCTAGCTAGAAAACAGTCCTCACCTCAATCATATCAAAAACTTGCGGCATCGTTTGAAAACTCTTGTCCGAATGAGGAACCCATGGAATAAAAAGGAACTAATTAAGGATAAAATTGTTTCCTGTCATCATGTAATAACTAAGAAAGAGCTTAAAACTATTTTCAGCGCAATGAAACATCGATGTGAAGCTGTAATAAAGATTAAAGGCAACCTCACTAAGTTCTAATAACTCACTGCTATTATCAGTATCTAATGTATAACGACAGTTATTACAGCATAACATTTTTTGCGTTTCAAATAAATGATTTTTTTTTTTGAATTTAGTATTAAATTCCCTTTAAAATCATATAAGATACTTATCATTTTGTGCAACATAAAACTTTCTTAAGGGTGCTTTTTTAGAGGTATAGAATTTTAAATTGCAATAAAACAACGATTTATTATTCAATTGATATGAATTTTTTTATTCGAAAGATAATCTTGTGGCATTACATTTTAAATATGATTTCTGGTATATGACTGCCACGGCTGGCTCGGATGTAGTCCAATCTGGACGTCCAATTTTCGATGACTTTTTCCAACATTTGTGGCCATATATCGGAAATAACATGGCGAATGTTGTCTTCCAAATGGTCAAGCGTTTGTGGCTTATCCGCATAGACCAATGACTTTACATAGCCCCACAGAAAATAGTCTAGCGGTGTTAAATCACAAGATATTGGAGGCCAATTCACAGGTCCAAAACGTGAAATTAGGTGGTCACCAAACGTGTCTTTCAATAAATCGATTGTGGCGCGAGCTGTGTGACATGTTGCGCCGTCTTGTCGGAACCACAGCTCCTGGACATCATGATTGTTCAATTCAGGAAAAAAAAGTTAGTAATCATGGCTCTATACCGATCACCCTTGACTGTAACGTTGTGGCCTTGATCTTTTTTGAAGAGAAGGATTCCACCAGCCCATAAAGCGCACCAAACAGTCAGTTTTTCTGGATGTAACGGTGTTGCGACATACCCTTGTGGATTAGCTTCACTCGAAATGCGGCAGTTTTGTTTGTTGACGTAGCCATTCAACCCGAAGTGCGCTTCATCGCTAAACAAAATTCGCTTATGAAAATCGGGAACGACGGCAATCTCGTTTTAAGCCCATTCGACGAATCTACGTCTTGCTTGATGATCGTTTTGATGAATTGCCAAACCAAACTGAGAAAAAATCGCTTGACAGCTGTTAAATCGGTCGCCATCTTGGAAAGTAATGTCAACTTAAACTTCTATACCTGGAAAAAAACACTCTTTATAAGCATACAAACTTAAAAAACCTAACAATTTAAAAAAGTGTCCACAATTTTCGCCACCACTGTATACTATACTATTCAAATTAATTGGGACAAACACGTGTTTTCTTGTTTGAGTTGGTATGTGATTACTAGTAAATTCATGAACCACCTCAAACCCGCTGTATCAGCCTTTAGGCAGTGTGATGGATTGACTTTGACTACAATTTATGTATTTTAAAGTACCAGGAGCTCAGTTGTGAGCCTTTAAGTGGGGAAGCTGATAATTTCAAATTTGCGTTTTGAATAATACGCGTTACTTTAACTTCGGGGATGGGTATTACTCCAAGGAAACGTTTTAAAATAAATCGCACTCAATGCACACACTTATGTGACTGTGAGAAATATAACTACAGCACACACACAATTGGTGTGATCAAATTAAGTATTGTAAGAAAATTTTTAAAAATTCTGGATCATAGTCTCCAAAAAGAAAACAAAAATATGGGTGCAATTGGAAAACTACTCCATGAATTGATAAAATTTTAATAAGAAGTAGCAATATAAATCCAAGAAAAACAAGTAAAGACCTTTGAATGAATTTATTGGATAATGGTGTTGAAGTAAGTACCCAATCTTCACTGAAAAATACTTCTGGAAGACGATATTAAGGCAACAAGACTGAGGAAAAAAAACTATTTCTAACTCAGAAAACGATAAAAAAATGCTTAGAATGGGCCAAAAAAATACCAATCATGGACTGTTGACGACTGGGAGAAGGTGATTTTAAGTCATGAAATATTTATTTGAACACAGAGATACAAATCAAGTGTAGTTAGACGAAGTGACATCGAAACTTTGTAACCAGATCATATCCAACAGATTGTAAAATACCCTTCTAAACAGATGTTTGGTGTTTTTTTCACAACAAAGGGCTCTGGAAGCTTAGTTCCTCTTAAGTACATGAGGAATTCTGTCAAATATACAGAAATATGATGTAGTAGGATTGTTCCATTTACGGAAACATTTTATGGAGCATTTCAATATGACTTAGCCCCTTGTCACAATTCGAAATTGGTCTATACTAGGAAAATAAAATGAAAGTGCTCGATTAGCTTGAGAATTCCCCAGACTTAAATCCTATTCAAAACTAATGGCGTATTCTCCAGAATCGTTTCGCTAAGATGAATCTCACAACAGAGCAAATGATAAAAAGGGCTATACTAGTGTTTTTCTAAGATGATGTGAAATCAAGAAGTGTGTGCTCCTCTAGTGAAGTCAGTGCCAAAACAGGATAAAAGGTCATTTTGTGATATCTCCTCCCCTCGGGAGAATATCTCTCGGAGTGTCAGCGTGAACTAAAGGTGTAGGATTAACGGAAGATCTGAGGCGTACATAATCTTAATATATCTTTATTAAGATTTTCAACTTAAACTTCTAACAAATTAAATTATAATAATTAATGTGAGAGAATCTACGATGGCAAAATACGCAACACACAATATATAAAGATGATAATGACTTGATCTAATTTGGACAACTATCAATAACTGAATCGCCTAAACTCAATTCTAATACAACCACTGATTCTAATATTAAATAGTCAATCCTACCTTATTGCAGTCGGAAGAATCAATCACTAATATCATAAAGGCAATCTTGTATTTACTTGCGTGCACTGGTATGCACCTTGGTTCTCTATATCTTTATCACTTATGACTTCTAATCACCACCACGTAACCTTATCTAAACTTGAACCACGAACTATATTAACATTCCACTACTTGCCATCAACTGCCACAAATTGCCATCGCGCTCACTCTAAGTTCCGATATTTAAAAGCTTATAAATTGGCATCTTTCATTCAGACTTCACTTTTTGGATTTGGTTGGAAAAGAGTTGCCTTTATTTCTGGCCCAAACAACCCAAAGAACATTTTAAAGAAAAGACGCTTGAGCCCGTCACAATTTCTGTTAGAGGAAGACCTACTTCGTACTAATATTCATATTTTTCAGTCTATTTACGGTATGTAATGATAAAAGTCGAAGGTCTTAGAAAATACCGCTATTATTCCCATTTGTCCCAGTTAATTTTAACAGTATAAAACTTATAAATGTATCAGAACTGCATAATGTATTTGATAATTAGTTTATCAATACTAAATTTAAGAACAAATTTCATAATTAATAAAGGATCGGAAACATATATATGATATGGAAAACTTTTGTTTTAAGCGCAGAAAATTCATCATCTACTACTGCCCAAAATTCAAAGTGTCGTTTATTGTTACATGAATTGTATTTTGATTTTGCCACTTGACGTGAAATCTGCGAAGATTTCTTATTTGGCAGTTGAGAGCCTTTCTGTATCAAGGTACCTGGGTGCTTGGTAACCTTGGTACTCTCTTTAATTAAAAATTACTTTGTAATCTATTGAAATCTCAGAATTAGAAAAGTAAGTGACATAATACTCTTACCCTGTTACTTAAAAATAACTTACTTAAAATATTTATTCCTTAAAAGTAGCATATACAAAATTTGATACTTATCTCGATAATTTGTACAGTTTATAATCAAGAGTTCTTTTTCTGTTTGTAGATTTAGCATCAAAGTACGTTATTGCTGTATTCAATACATAGTTATTGTATGAGGGGTGATGAAAATTATGATTGAAAATTGAGTCGCAAATATTGAAAGTTTGATCAGTAAATAACAAATAATGGATTATGTCTCACAGAATTTTTTATTGATAGATCAGAAAACTAAGGTCCAAAAGCAAGGGTTCTTTGTTGTATGGCTTCTGTATGGCTTAGCGCTGTCGTACAATTGGCTTATGTTATAAAATGGTTTACTGAGACGTTCGGATACGTTTACCTCATTGAGTTTATGACCGGGAAAGTGAGATGTTCATGGTCACTAAAACATTGTCGGGACAAGGGTTCAAGTTCTCTTGTCCCTTAAGATCTGTCTAGGGTTGAATGTCCATTAAATCTATATATCAAACTACAGGTCCTAACGTTGATGCAGTGGTGTGAAAGTCTGAAGAACGGGATGTCATCATTCACGTCACTTGACCATGGCTTAAAATTACGAAGACCATCGTCAAAAGCTCTAGTTGTTGTCGTTGTGTTGTTACTTTGGCCACCTGATTGACTGTAACGTTATATCAAGGCTTACAAAATTCATCGTGACAAGGGGCTAGTCCTACGCCAGTCGTTAACCGTAGCTTTGAGCACCATGCGTACAATTTGGCTCCATTTCACCCCAAGTTTGAGGGAGAACACCCTGAGCATGGTCAGAGGCCTCCAACTACTGTTCCCTTGTAACAGCTATGTAAAGTACCCCATGCTGCATAGGGTGTATACATTTGCAAACATCAATGCTTTCTTCGGGATTCGAACCCACGACACATGATTCAGCTTTACTAACCACTATACTTTACGGGTGGATCTAGTGTAACTTCGGTATGCTACATTGATAATTAATGAACCTTCTTGAGCTTCATTAAGGTATCCGACTCCCCTAAAATCTTGATTTTTTTTAAATTGACATTTTTTTATGGTTTTATTTTATGTGTCATATTATTAGCTTAATAAAATTACCAAATTTTTTATTTTCCATTCACTAGAACAAAAACTACAAGCGTTTTAGTAGAAGCAAATGCCTTAACTTTACACAAGGCATCAAACTTTAAAATGCGTTTTACTCGGAAATGTGTTTTTTTTTTCGAAAAGCTCAAACGGGGACAGAGATTGCTCAAAAACATTTGAAAATAATTTGCTGAAATTTTTGTGTATGTTTTGTGTAACAGTAAAAGTGTTTTGACTTTCAGATTTATCAATTACTGTTTTATTTCAAAATTTACAGTCCTTTCTGTGAATATAATCACTATTTTTTTAGGCAATGTCATGTAATCCCTAAGGTAGAGTGCTCTATTTTTTTGTAAAAATTAAAATATCTCTTATCCTGAAGGTCATTTCAAACATGAATAATAAAGTAACAAATCAAAATTGAAAAATTGAGAATTTGTTCATAAAGTTTTTGTACAGAACGGACCCCGTTTATGTAATTTTTTGTACATTTTCGCCAGATTTTTTCCCATTTTAATAATAAATTTTTTTTTCTGTTTTCACAACTTTAGAATTTTTTCCTTAAAATATACCTAATAAATCTAAAAATCACAAAAAAAATCCTCATATCTCCATTGTTTAAAAAAGAAGTTGTCGTAAGTAGTCGCATACCTTAATAGTCCACAATATCACTCAACATTGGTTTCGTTTCGTATTCCAATAATTTTATATTCCAATAATTCTATGGAGACTGCCCCTTGCGATCTAGAAACACTTAAGCATAACTTGCTTTTCTTTTAGCCTGGGTGGAAAATTGAATATTGCTTGTTGGAAAGGAATCTGTGAGCTTCTACTGAAGACGCTTCCATTTTGATGCGGATTCAAAGCGATGCCATCAACCAATAAGAAAATATCTAATCAGAGAAAGTCTTCTGTAGTCCCGCTTGTCAAAGCGTTCTACTCCTGAAATTTGGATAGTGACGTGCAGTTCTCCTCCCTAAATCCTTTTCATTTGTCAGAAAATTTTACGACCGCCTACACATTCCGCTGTCAGAAAGCACATAACACTTTATTGCTTGCTCCTTTTTTTAATCGACCCATATTGCGCATCGCTTTCAAAAACCTAATAAATGGACACGGCTGCTATCACTTTTTCATTTCTTGCAAGACACGAAATGACATTCAATGAGTGAAAAGCCCGTGAATTCTTTGTATCACACCAACGGCTAATATCAGCCACGCCACTATTTTTCTGAATACCATAGTTGGGGGCAATATATTCTGCCTCCTTATTTATCGACTAATATAATGTTGCTCAAACTTTCAATATTTGCACCCCAATTTTCAATCATAATTTTCATCATGCCCCCCCAAAAAAACAATAACAACGTATTATATGCAATAACAATATACTTTGAAACCTAAGCTACGAAGTGTATTTATAAACTGGACAAATTATCAAGCTAAGTTTTAAATTTTGTATATGTTACTTTTAGGCAATGGAATAAAAATATTATGTGTGTGTCTTTTGTTAGTATTGATAAATTAATTATCAAATACTCATTGCGTGGTACTGATACATTTATACGTATTACATAGTATATCAGTGTAAATGTGGGCATTTTATTTTTTATTATGTTAGAATAGCGGTGTCCAACACGCGGCCCGCTAGTACGTAAGTTGTGGCCTGCCGATTCTTTTGAAAAATTTGAATATCAGGTTTTTAAAGTTTTTTTTTTTTTTAAATTTTATTTAAGGGGAAATAAATCCTTTTTGATAATAGAAATGACCTTTAGATTAAAATAGGTTTATATTTTATCAAACAGTTACGTTTGATTTTACTATAATAAGTTACTTTTTATATAAATTCAGAATTGCATTATGCATTTCTTTTACTATGGATGGTAAATGATTCTCTGTGTATGCGACTTTCATTTATCCTCCTCTTTTTTCTGTTTGGAGTGCCCAAAATGCAAGATGCAGTCAGAGAAGTTTTTTAAAGTTTAAAAAAATTATTCAGGACGGTAAGATAAAAGGTAATGTATACTTAATCGTTTGAGAATGACAGCACAATCAAATTTCAACAATGAGTAACGAAAGATCAATTCAAAAGGAACTCCGTTATTTTCATGGAAATGGCAACTGTAATATTTAAAACATTATCGGATCATTTTATTATTATATTATATAAACATTATTATATTATCTATGTCTGTATACATGAAAAATAATGAAAACAATAATAATAATTCATTTTGTTTTAAATTTTTGCTCCAATAAATGTTTTTTTCGTTTCCAAATCTGATATAAATGTACGTATTTTTATGTTCGCCAGCGAGATTATAATGTTTTTCCGAAGTGGCCCGCAAGGTCATTTGGGTGGACACCCCTGTGTTAGAATATTAATATTTTGTTTTGCTTCTTTTCAGTGAAATACTAATTTTTTTAAAATAATCCCTACTTTTCGATAATCTCGCGCCCCCCCCCACATAGGGTTTTTACAAACCTTAGGTGGCGCGCCCCACATTTTGAGAATCGCTGGACTAATTGTCATTTATAGAGCAATTTAAGCTCACTACTCTCGAAACCATGATTTTGGAAATAATATAAATGGATAATTTTTCAATATTCAATGTTAGTTTAATTATAATATGCATATAAAATGGTTTTACAAATATTATGATAATTAAAAATTATTAAGTACAATTTCTTGGCAAAAAATAAAGAAAACAATGACACATTTTCAAAACCTTCTCTTTGCACGTGAAAAATGCTTCAATAATAATAATAACACTTTGCCGGCTTGTAGCTAGGACAACTATATAGGGATTGCACAAAATCTTTTTGAAATATATAACGCAGAAGTGAATTTATTCATATTGTATTACATCTGAGTAGAGAAATTTTCAAGAAAAGCATTCGCTATTTTCCATTTCATCGTAACTGTAAAAGTTATGAAAATTGTTCAATAACTTTCGTGCAGCCCCGGTATAGACGTCCAAGCTATATATAAGCAAAATATTTTTATTGAAGCATTTTTCCTAAAATAATGTTTTGAAAATAAGTCATTCTTTCTTCAGCGTTTGCTAAAAATTGCATTTAAAAAATTTTTATAATAATTTCCTTAAGAAAAATTTTATATATATATATATATATATTCTAATTCAGCTGAAAGTAAATATCAAAACATTTTAATTTATACGCCTCTTCAAACTCACGTTTCCAAACATAGTCATCTTAAGCATTGTAAAACATAGTTTCAGTCAGTGTTTTGTTTTCAATTCTAATGATGTTTTCTTTCTACTTGATTTGAAATTTTCCAACACAGAGTCATACACAATGGGCTCAATTCATATTGGTCACATGATAAAGACAAACACGTGTTCTCCATTGAATTCAAAACAAACATCAAATTAATTGTACTTGTTGTTCTATTTGTAAGACTAGGGTAAAATTCCAACTTTTATAATTGGATAAAAGTATTTAAATGTTATTAAAAAATAAATTTCTTAAAAAGTATTGAAATTTTTTTAAAAAATCTTATTTTATGCACGCACTTTTAAATAAAATGCAATTTGTCTTTCTATGTGCATCATTGTTGTTGACAAATTTGTATTTTTTAAGATAAAATTTCTGAATAGATCAGAAGCTGGCAACAACGAAGCGTATGAACTTATTAGTGGGAAACGCGTGATTGCTTTTGTCGTGTGAGTATGCCATTGCATGATATTTTGAATTGATTTGCTAAAAACACGTAGTTATCCTTATCATGTGACTATGACGTCACATGATTTGAGCCCATTCAATTATATGGTTAAGGATAGGTCCTGCTAAATGGTGCATGTTATACAAAATATATGAAAAAGAAATATTTTTAATTGTGGATTCATAAGTTGTTGTGACCTAAAATGGATATTGTGTAATTAAAGTACTAAAACTTGCAAATTAATACCATATTATGTTAAGCATTTGTGGGTATAGCTGTCACAAAAAAACAAAAAAAAAATATTGTTGACACGCGCAAACACAATACGTCTTCAAAATGTTCAAAATAAAAATATAAATAATCTCAGATAAAATGTAATGTACATTTGTAATGAAAACAAATTTTCCCTTTTTATCGAAAATTTAAATATTTTATTTTCTTTAATCATTATTTCTTATCAGACACATTAAATTTAACTCTTTTTTGGCAGCTAAACATTCTTTCTGAATGTTAAAAAATAATTCTTTTCGATAAGACCTTAAACTTTGCCGACAAATTTTCACTTTAATTTTTAATTAAGTACTTAAAATTATCCACACTTATTTAGCTTAAATTTCTTACATATTGCTAAACCTTTTGGTAAAAACAAAAACATTATTTATATAACACTGGGTTTTTTTATCCTTTCAATCAAAATATCTTTATTCTGTCAAAGGATATAAAGTGATGTAAATGACATATGTGCGAGATATTCTGAAAAACGCTTTGAGGCATCGGAAGATGCATAGAAAGCAATATTTCTAAAACGTTTCAAGATCTTTCTGTAAGGTGTCAAACGCAACAATTGAGATCGCAAAACAGATGTTTCTTACCAGCATTATTTTTCTGAGAGCGATTTTTTTTTCGGGACTTGTTCAAGAAGAACTTGTTCTCTAATTATATTCATTATTTATATTTAAAATTGTTGAGAAAATTAAAAACGAAAAGAACTTTCATGTAGATACATTGGGAAACAATAAATAAGTGTTGAAAAAAAAAAAGATAAAGAGAGAAAATTGCACAAAATCTAAAAAGGATTTAAAGTACTTTTTAGGTGTTAGACGTAAGTAATTTTTAAATAACTAACAGTATGATGCAGTAATATAAAAATTAATAATTTTAAGATTAAAAATATAGTTTTATACAAGATAAAATAAATAAATGCAGTAGAATTCAAACTAATTTTCATTTAAAATTATTATTAGCATTATTAATTAATTAACGATAATTAAAAACTAATTATTTAGAAAATAAACTATGAAATATATCTATACGGTATTTACGTACTATCGCAACAATCGCCAACTCTATTAATAACTCGCCGAGGTAATAATGCAATTTCCTATACATCTTAAGTGCTGAATTAGCAACCATGTGCTTCATTTCAGATAATATCGCCAATAGGTTGCGATGAGACGTAAATACCATCGATATTAATCGGTATCAAAACATTTTGGATTCTCAAAAAATAAGACATTTTTACAGTACTTATTTATTGATGGATTTTTACTTAATCGCGAATTTTAGGAAAGGTTTATGTTACATAAATCGAGCATACTACTATAAATAAATTTAAAAATTTTTACTAGATATTGATATGCAAATATGAAAACTTATCTCTGTGATCAATTATTTTTATTTCCTCAGGTAAACGCAATCTGATAAAATACGCCTTTTTTTATGTTCTTAGTAAAATTCTATTGATAACATTTTTTTTTTGCCACCGATTTTTGGTAGGTAAAAAGCATTCGATTTTTGTTATAAATATTTTATTTCTAAACGCTTAACTAATGGCACAATACTGTAAGTACTTTACATCATATAGTGCTCTATAATTATAAATATGATATTTTATACTATTTTGTGGGTGTATCGGAAGTTCAATTATTTAAGAATCTGGTAAATTGTAGCTAAATTAATCAATATATATTATAAAAGAAATTGTACAGTGTGCATGCCGCTAAAACTCAGAAACGAGTCCCGGTACCATCAAGGGAGTTTTATGGCGTGGTAGCCCTCTCTAACCCTCGTCCATGAAGAAAGTTCCAATTTTTACCTGAATCGACCCTCTAGAGGCTTTATAGATAAATATTCCCGTTTTTAAACTATTAGACTTACAGACTTTAAATTCTGACGTTCCATTCATAAAGTAGAAATCCTTCACAAAAGAGGTTTTCGGAAAATTAACCACCAAGGGTCATTGCGAGGGTTTAACCCCTTCAGCACTATGATCATATGTATGTGTTTACTTTAAGAAACACGGTATCATATGCGAAATTGTGATTTTCTCGTTCTGAGTTCCGTGATCACACCGATATGATCTTGATTTAGAACTTATGGAAGTTAGAATGATTATAAACTATAAATTTTTCAGCATATTCTATTACAGTAATGATTTTATATGAATTTTTTTAAAATAAAGTTAAGCTTAATAGGAAAATTCGCCTGGTCCTGAACGCGTTACAGGGCGTTATAGATAAATAATAAGTGAACTCAATAAAAATTTCTATTACATTTTTCAATGCATCTTATTTAGTTTTACTCTCCTTAAAATTCAGCTATTATATCAAGAACAACGTGTATTTCAACTAGTATGCCATAGAATTAGGCATATTCCTCTAAAACAGTGCTTCTCAAACTTTCTATATTACGCGACCCACCATTCAATCATCTTTTTTATCGCGCCCCCTCCAAACAATAAAAATGTATTGAATTCACAATAATACTATACTTTAACACTAAAGCTACAATTCGAGTTTAACTTCTTATGTTCCACCGACGTAAAAAACGTCTCACTCAGCCAAAGCATTAATTTTCTGGACGTTTATATACGTCTTTCCGAAGTATGATCTTTTCTGTGCAGTGCTATCCATAAAATTATTCCGACGGCTTTGGAATGCTATAAAAGAACCTTCATAATGTTTGCAAAGAATTTATTTATTTCAGAGGATTTGCTTTTTTATTACTTTTCTCCCCTTCAAAAAAACATCAAAATACGCTCGTCCGCGTGGTAAACGGTGGGGAGCGAATCGCGTAACATTTAATCGGCAGTTAAGAGGACTTGGTACCCTAAAAATCACAAACCTATCGTTTTTTATTTTCATTTAATCTTATTCTTTGCATTATTATCTTTCGATTGATATATCACTTGTGCATGTCGGAAAGTTAGAAGTTGAATAAAACTTCATTTGAAAACAAATTAGGCAATTCAGCCACACACCCTTTTTAGAAAAAAAAAGCTAAAAAATGCGTTATGATAAAAAAAAACTTATTTTATAAATAGAAATAATAACTATAAAAAAGAATGTGTAGTATTAAAAGCAGAATATTTCCGAGGCAATACAATAATGTAATTTTTCTTCCTTGTGAAATGTGTGCATGTAAAATTTTTAAATTAAGGCATTTTATATTAATAATGTTATAATTTCAGTTCTTATTCCTGATATATTTTTCATACAAATGTAATACTTAAATATTATAAGAAGAAAAACAGCTAAAATTTCTGTCGTGACAGAAGAAAATTTTTTTTTAAAGTTTTTCTTGAGTTTTCTGGAGCAATTAGTACTCTCTAAAAGTTGATCATTTATAAAAATGTGTGGGTTGAAAACATATGAAAATGCAATTACTTTAAAGAAAAACGTATAAGTAATATCTTAAAGTGGTATTTTAAGTTTAATTAAGCTTATAGTAATTATTTTTTCAGAATTATAAACTTTAAAGTGGTTTTTCTCAGTTTGTGTTTTTCGAAACCTTAGTGCATTCAAAATGCTACTCCTTCGACAATTATTTACCAATCACTTCCATTTTTTTCCTGCGTGTTAAAAATAAAGCATGTAATAAAATTAGGTATCCGTTTTGCTATAAACTGAATACTTTTTTTTAAAAAAAATAAAATGTAAGACATGTTGGCCTTTTCGTTGATTTTTAGTCTGTATATCAACATTTTATTTTTTTCTCGAAAACGAATGAAGTTATTCTAATATCGATCCCTAAAGTTGTTAAGAACATCCATAAGAATATTATAAAAAAATTTCAGGTCAAAAAAGTAATTTTTACAAAAGGAGTAGGATTTTAAAATGTTCCCAATTTTTCTTCAAAAAATTTTAATTTTTAAAATTGTGTGAATAATATATGAAAATTTTCATCTGGTAACATTTTCTTGAATAGAAACATTGTATAAAATGTTAAAATATAATTTTTAAATACGTAAATAAAGAAGTTTGCTCAAAGGGTGCCAAGTCCCCTTAAGGAATTATTTATAAACCGTACAAATTATCAAAATAAGTGTTAATACAAGCCCATGGGGCCACTGATAAATATCAAACTTGTTCTTAACTTTGTATTGTTAAATTAGTACTAAAAAATATACGCTGTACAGTACTGATACATTTAAAAGTGTATTATATATTTTTATTATATCAGAAAGTATTTTGCTTGTTTACTTTCAGTAAATTAATAATTTCTCAAATAACCTTTTGTTTTTGACTTTTCAAAATGCTCGCCCCCCCTCTTGTAGAGTTATCGCCCCTCCCAAAGGGAGCGCGCCCCACAGTTTGAGAAATGCTGCTTTAAAACATTCGATTGTTGCTTAAAACCATATGTATAAATATAATTTTATAGAATTGTTCAAATAAAAATGCATTGTAGAAAAATAATTGTTTCAGTTTGTGTGACCGTGGCTCAAAATTAGGAGGCTCGTCGCCAATAGCTATGTTGCAGCTTCACAGTTCAACGTAAATTAAAATAAAATTAAACCAGTTCATGTGAACCATTTAAATTCATAATTAACTAGTTTTTGTATGTCCTTAAAAATACATAACATTATTTACGAAGATGATACTTTTTTTAAAAAAATTAATTAGCAAAGTTTACGAAGCACGGAAGAAAAAAAAATATGTAAGTACAAATATTGTAAGAGTTCGCTTGTTACCGAAACATTTGATGTAATAAATAAATATATTACTGCAAAATCACCTTTAAAAGAGTGATTTTAGATAGGTTAATATACACACATATTTGATTACTTCACATACATATCAACAGAATTAAGTTTTTGAAACGAAATGAACAACATGTTAAGTATGAAAAGAAATTATTTAAGAGATAAAAAAAATAATTTTAATACTATTGAAAATAAATTAAAAAATTAATTAATTATTTTATCCAGTTATCACCAACAAAAACATTGGCGATATTCTCCAATTAAATAAATTCACTACACAAACGCAATAATAAAAAGTTAAATTTTATATATAACAGGGTTTCACAAACTTTGCCTATATGTAACACTAACAACTGTTATAAATCAGAATTTGCCATGTTTTCAACTGTTGCAGAGCTTGTGGCGTTTTTTATATGATGTAGAGTAGGGGTGGGCAGACTTTTCCAAGGTACGAGCTACTTCTAATTTTTTCAAGGTGTTACGGTTCACCTACTGTCAGTGGCGCACACAAGGAGGGCGGAGGGTCCACGGGTTCGGACTCTCCCCCATAGTTCTTGATTTTTTCCCCAGATTGATTATAATCTCATGTATATTGAGCGTAAAACTTACAAGCTTTGTTACCAATATTTTTTTTTTATTAATGTTGATTATTTATTTAGTAATTTAATTTTTCTTTTTTTTTTGGTTCACGACAATCGATAAAATAAAAAAAAATATATGTTTGGCTACGTATTGGGGTATGATGTGAGATTGGTAGACTTTCGACCCTCGACCCCCCACCACCAACCCCTTGAAAAATTCTTGTGTGTGCCAAAGCCCAGGTAGAAAAAGGTCCACAGTATTTTAATAATAAATACCTACAGAACTAAAATTAAATAAAAACCTATACTTTTACGAGAAACTAAAACCACGTTTAAAGCAAAATGCACGATACAAACATAATAATAACACAGCCATAAATATAATGATATCAAAAGATGCATTTATTTTCAAACAATTCAAAATACATAAAAAAAAAAACATTTTCATCTTGTTAGTGTTCGTTGTTGCAGTTAGTAGAAGACTCTTAGTCCGCATACTTCAGCCATAAATTCCCGTATATAATTAATAAATTTTAAAATCTTCAAGCGGTCACCCCTAAATTTCTTGGTGATCCACCGGTTAATCGCGATCGACGTAATGCCAACCCCGGATGTAGAGTATTACTTTTCCCCCACAAACCCGGCGAGTCATTGACTCAACAAAGAGCTGATAGGTAATCTGAGGTATTTGGTCCAGGCACTCGCCAATTGGTCCTGAAATTCCCGTATATTGCGAGTTGACTCGCAACAGCACAGATTCGGTTCTCAAAGTGGAACCACAAATGTTCTATTTGATTCGAGTCACATGGAACCAAGACATGATTTTAAGTTCGCTAGAATGTTACTAGAAAGACTCCTTAAAGGTTCAGCACTTATTCCATGGTGCACTATCCAGCTGTCCATGGAATAATTGCAGCAGGATAATGCCACTTGGGATAGGATGCCACAGAATAATACCCCATGGACGGCAGGATAATGGTACATCAGTGGTTCTCAAACTTTCACTACTGGCGGCCCAATTTTCAATCATAATTTTTATCGCCCCCCCTAAAAATAATAATGTATTGAATGCAATAATAATGCACTTTTTGGGGTGCTAAAGCTACAATATGATCATAATTATAAACCGTACAAATTAACAAGATAAGTATTAAATTTTGTATATGTTACTTTTAAGTAATATATATTTTTATTTTTACTTTTTTGTACTATAAAAGCCTTTTTGTACTATATTCACGATGAAAGCGTGTTTTTTAGTTTGTTTAAAAATATAATTTATTTTATAATTATTTTTACTATTCACGATATAACTCACAATTCCAGTGAATAATTTAATTAAGAGAAAATATACTTACCTACTTTCAAGGACTTTCTTTGATAATTTTAGAAAAAATCCAATAAAACTAAAGAAAATGTTCCAAATGTGTGCGTCCTTAATAAAGGACATAAATCACAGACACTTTTCGCTAACAACACAGGAACATTATTTTCCAGCAAAACTGTCATACTTTGTTCACGTTTTTGTAGTTTTGCTGTCGTTTGATGATCTACAAATAGCATATTGAATTTTTTATTCCTTGTGTATTTTTGACAAGGCGAAGTGCTACCTTATGGCTTCATAGTTTTTTCATAGAGATCTTTAGGCAGCATTTGAAAATTTCAAATCAACTCAAACGTTTCATGTCTAACGCTTTTCTCATATTTACTTTAGCTATCTTGATTAATATGCATTATTTCAGCAGGTTCTTCAATTGCTTGATCAGTTTCAACTTTCTTCAATAGGCATCACAGATACCCATTTTTTTTATATTCTGCTGATTTACATTTATAAACCATAATAAGTCGTACAACACAGCAATCAAAACCACAAAAATGTTTATGGGGAAAATGTAGCATGTTCTAAAAAATAATTTTGTAAAATGTTTTTCATTATGCATTGTACGTTTCAGAATACTCAGAAAAATACATCTTGGCCAAATAATCTTTCAAATTTCTCAATATGCTTATCCATATATCATAAAACTCATTCACATGGGGAAAAAGGCAACATAAAAATATTATTTACAACTTTCCAAAAAGAAACAGAGACGGTGGGAAACCAGTAAGTTTGAAGGTCAAATATATGCTAATCGAAAATAGTATTTTAGGGGTTAAAAGAAACGTAATAACAAAATCTCTCTTCGTGGGATTACAGCAAAGCAAACAAAATGTCTTTTTTATTTGGTTATAGGATCAAGATAGCTAATGAGCCTTTGAACAGTAATCTTTTATTTTTTATGATCACCAGATGATATATATATAAATTATATTAGAGTAAATGTGTACTTTTTATTATGTCAGAAAGCACATTTTGTTTTTCTTCCTTCCAAACAATTATTTTTTAAACCTTTTATTTTCAATATGCTCACGCCCCCCTCGCAGGGTTACCGCGCCCCACAGTTTGAGAAACACTGTGGTACATGGATGTCACATTGAACCAAAACATGGTTTTAAATTCATCAGATTGTTACTAGAAACACTTCCTAAAGATTCGAAACTTATTCCATGGTGCATTATCTTGCTGTAGTTAAACCACATCCCCCAGTAGGAACCCTGTTGCTACGAAGAGTTGCACCTAGTTTTCATTGATGCTCACATAGTGCATATATGTTTCTTCAGAAATCATGGATTCTAATGTGCTTTAAAAAACTTTGTCCATAATGTTGCCTACGCCACCTTGTATCCAATCAACTGTGTATCTGGTGCTACGATTTCTTCTTATCGTACTGGGCCATCAATATGATTGACCATAAAATATGATTCGATGAAACAGGGGACATTCTTCCATTCTTCTATGGTCCAATGCCAATATTCCGTGATCCATTGCTATAGCTGTTGCTGATGACATGCATTCAGTGCAGGATTTCCGTTTGGACTGCAGCTGCACAGACCCAAACGCAGCTGCGTATGCTGCACTGTGTTTCAACACATAACCTGAGTCACCACTTTTATAAATGCTAGCAATATCAGAGTTTGTAGCCCTTCATTCATGACGAATGATGCTTAATAGTCTCCGTTCTCCTCTGGAAGGAAAGTACCGACAAACTGTAAATAGTTAACTTGATATTTCACTATACGTACATCTCTTTCAATAAGTATTTACAACGTGTGCCCGTAACAAACTTCCCAAATCCGCCGCTTTTGAAACCGATGTTTCTGCTCAATTCAGTTCAGTACAGTAACACCACTGTAACAGTGGAGACTTGGCCAACGCCTAATGCTCCGATAAAATTTGGATTAGTATACGAGTTACGAATAAGACTGATGTTTCCAAGCACGGAGTCACAACGATTTGATGGTTATCAAGATTTGATAAATTATCTTCTTATTTTCAATTCTGTAGTTCAACGTTTGGAAAGGTAGTGCATAAGCGTTTTATATACCTCAGCATCAGCCCCGCGTATACTGAAGTTTTGTCTCTGGGGAAATCCATTGATCTCTAGGTGAGAGGTAATCACCATGTAATTGTTTTTCGGAGTATATTAACAGCATAACAAAACTAAATTCTATTAGATGTAAAGTAACAATTGCAACAGATTGGCGAAGACCCGCCTTTCATAGAGGTCCGATGCACGTCAAATTTGCCCTTCCATTGGCATGGTGTGATAGTTAAGAGGGGGATGTCATCTCAGATGCCGTCCTCGCTACTTGATGAAAGTCTGAAATCCGAGGTACGTCACCAATATCCCTCGAGTTCGTTTTTGGGCAACATTAATAAAAGTCTCACTCAATCACTCATAACCAATTGAAGATATTTGAAAAGATTACTATCTGTTCATAATTTCGGCAAATGATACTTTCCGTGGTATTTAGAAACAACGCCACATATTCTATAACAAAATTATGATTAATCATTAAAGAGCAAGGATTTTGGCGTGATTTCATGTTTGTCTTCATGATACTTATAATCAATGAGTATTTTTTATGTTTTACAGTAAAATAATATCTGAAACATGAAGTATAACATTCGAATTTTAAAAAATAATTAAGAATTATATTTAATTTCAAAAATTGAATTGCAGTTACAATAGTTGACTAAAAATGTAATCTAATTGAAAACAATGTAAAAAATTTGAAAATCATATATTCGTCTTTCTTAAGAAATGAAAAATGACTCTCCATTTTTTCCCCAGAAAATGAATAACTATCAAAAAAAAATTTCTTTTTTCGTTATTCAGTTACTGTGTATTTTCTAGTGATAAATGTATTGCTTTATTTTTTGTTATTCCGAAAAATTCCTCACTTCCCTTGTGTAATACTCGTTTTAAAAAATAGTTTTTATACCATTGAGTATTTCTTACGTGGTTGACTCTTGGATCGAAGCCAACAACCCGCAGAATAATACATTTGGCGGAAAATGTTTCTTAGCTGTAGTTAAGCCTTAGTTTTTCTTTGTGTTTTCCATGGAAGAGCACAAAATCTTCATCTTTTAACTTTTAGTTAGTTAGATGTTGGGAAATCATACGGGATACGTCATATGCACACATGCACAGTCAGCTTCATGCACACTGCACTATGAGTTCGCAATCTAATTTACTGAAATTGTAAGCGTAGAGTTTTAGTTCCTGATGTATATAAAATTGGGAAGATGCGTGGAAATTATTTTAAACTGCCTTCTGCATCATATTTAATATCAAATACGCATACAGGGTGTTCCCGAATTCATGGGACAAACTTTAAGGGTAGATACAGGACATTGTGTGTGTAACATTTATTGTATAGGAATGTATGGGTGCAAGTGAGGCGCAAACAGTGGAAATAAAAGAAAAAAGAGGTGGAGTTATCGATTGTGGTTGCAATGCCGGTAGTGGGCAATAGATGTCTTGCCGCCGTTCACATGATGCATCTCAAGAGGGGAAAGCTCCATTCTCAATTGTGATGACGTCTGCGATGAGAGACTTTAGGTATGCCGAAAAAGCAGACATGCATCGTATGTACATTCGTGCAAATGGTATCGACAGAACTGCGCAACGAATGTATCACGCGCAGTTTTCTGATCGACGAATTCCAGATCACAGAACTTTTCAATGGTTACATTGTCAACTTCGGAAACATGTTCATTCCACGTCACCAGACATGGTGCTGGTCGTCGAAGCTGTAGGTAGTCCATGCCTAGAATAAAGCGTGAGTGAGTGAGTGAATATTAAGGTCGCACTTTTCAGCTACACGAGGGCTTTTGGCGACGGACTACGAAATTTTGAACCATGGTCAAGTGACGTAGACGACACCTGAGCTGGCAGCCTCCTCTCCTAACTACCACACCACACCAACTGGTGGACATTTCTGCTCTCGACAGATTTAAATTGCATCGCTTCCCTACACGGCGGGTCTTAAGGGGTACTGGGATCAAACTCATGACATGCCTGCCATGATCCGATACCTTGACCACTGGGTTACCGCAGTCCTCCTGGAATACAGCATCTTTAAAGAAACGTTCTTCCTGATAGACCCAAGTACAAGAGCTGTAGCTCTTCACGTAAGTGTGAGTATTCATACCGTTTTTAGAGCATCAAACGAAAATCTCTGACACCTCTTCCATTTTCCGCGGGTACAAGCTTTGAATCCAGCAGACTATGTTCTCCTACTGCCAGTGGGTGGTACAGCAATGTGCGCTGTAGCTGGACTTCATAGCACATGTGCTCGACAGTTATCACAGCTGATGTGCTGAACAGTAGTGAGCAGTTTTTGTAAACAATACACTTGTCAACGGCGTTTTCAATAAATACTTTGCCTTTCCTTTCGTCTCTTATATTTTGTGCTTGTGCCTCACCGCGGCACTTGCACCCATACATTCCTATATAATAAATTATTGCTACAATGTCCCGTACCTATCCTTAAAGTTTGTACCATGAATTCAGGACTCAATTCTTTTTTACTCGCTATATGTGTTGCTTAGAAAACCATGCAAGAAATCATGTAAAAAATACATGCGACATACGGTAAATTGAAGGATATGTTCCACAACTTTAAAAAATCATATAAGATGAAAAATCTGTAAATATTTTCTCAAAAAAAACTGTGCAAAAGAATTAATAGTAAAATCAATGTTACATATTTATAAAACAAACGCAATTTATTTTTATTGCAATAAAAAATTAAACTGGTGTAAAGTAAAAATTTATTTAGTTTATAAGTACATGTAACACAAAAATTCAAATTGAAATTTAGGAATAAAACTACTAACAACTATTCATCGTTACTTGATAACAAGTATGCTTATTTATTATGAGCTGGATAAAAAATTCTATCATCAGATGCTATTGTCAGATGTTTCTAGCACAAATGTTGATTTCATTCAAATCAAGAATTTTGTTCATTATTAACGGCCTCATTTTTTTATGAGTTAGCGGGTTATGTGTTAGCGGGTTTGCATTTTATTTTATTTATTTTGGTTTATCCAGTTGTTTATACAATTCTTGTGTGACGTCCTGCAACACAAAACTTAAGATTATGTTGAAGATGCATGATCTATGTCAGGATCATGCATTAGAAATTGTTGTTCCATACTTGCATCAAATTCCAAGCTCTCACAAACTAAATCCGTTGTTAATAGCTGAATTTCAACTTCGTCATTATCGACTTCTTTATCATCATAAACTGTCATAAATTCGATCAAATCATCCTCGACAAGAAGCCCTAAATTTTTTTGAGATTCGTGTAAAAAAATCGATAAATTTGTGTACCATATTTTTTTCGAAATCGCGTTCAAAAAGACCGTGTAAAAAAGAGTTGGGTGTACTCATAAAATTAGATTCATTAGTAAAATATTTGTAAAGTTTAGTTTCATGTTTAATATGACGATATATATCACGCAAAATATATTTATTTAAAGCAAAATTACGAAAGCTAATAATTTTTTCAATAAATGAAATGTGCTTCAATTGCTTATTTATTAATATGCGTGCGTGTTTGTCTCTCTGCGTGTACAGTATGTGGGGTATGTATTGTTATAGTAGTAGCATAATGATCAAGGTCATGAACTCATGGCCGGCAAGTCATGAGTTTGAGTCCTGGTGTCGCTGAAGACTCGTTTAGAGGTGCTGATGCACGTCCAAACTGTCGTGACTCAAAGTTCACGCACTCAATGTCCCCCCCCCTAGGTAAAGCCCGAATCCCGAGATAGCCAACCCAAATAACCTTGCGGACCATTTTGGAAAAACATTATAATCACACGGGTTGAATATATAAGTATATATTTTTGCGTTATGTTTGGACCCAATACAAACATTTGCGTAGTACGATCCAAAAATTTGGGGACTGCTGCCTTTGCTGACAACGAAAGTAAGTACCTACATTTATGGATTCTCCCAACTCTTCCGCTGCTTGACCAGGTTAGTTTAGTTCATGTCATGTGAGCGAACTGCGCGCGCAGATTTTATCTTACGCATCTAGTTAGTTTTGTTCTGTAATGTGAAAAAGAGATGATTTTTCTTGAACAGCGTTGAACATTAAATTCTGTCAACGCTTACGCAAAACACTGAGGTAGACTTAGGAAATGCTAAGTAAGGTGTATGGTGAACCTACTATAGTGAAATCCAAGATTTACGAATGGCATCGGCGTTTTAAAGAGGGTCGATAATCCATCGATGATGATGAACACGTTGATGACCGATTTCACGGAACCCTGAAAGTGTTACGTTGGTATCTGAATGTGTTCAGAAAGTTCGTCGTCAAAAACTTGCACAAATCGCTGAAGATACACACTTCTCGAAGACATCGTTTATGGGAATCCCTTCGTCTTAAACGGCGTCAGTTCTGACCGAGTGGTGACTGGTATTTTTTACATGACAGCGCACCAGCACATTGATCCCAATTGGCAGAAGCGTTCTTCTCAAAAACTCGAGCTAACGTGTTTCCATACTCCTCCCATTCATCAGAATCCAATGTGACTTTTGCCTGTTTCCGTCAATGAAAAACATTTACTGGGATGCCATTTTGTGTCATCAGATGAGGTGAAAAGAGCATCGCCGGAGGCCTTACGGCAAGTTGCGAAAAGGGCTTCCGGTTGTGCTTTCAGAAGTAAACGAACGCTGGCAGAATTGCATCGTCACTCAAGGGGACTACTTAGAAGGTGGATGTGCTTGGGTGCTGTGAGCTATTCAGAATAAGGTTTTCTACACTTTGTCCATCAACTGGTGAACTTGTACTACGTATTGGCGTGAAAATTTAAAAAGGAATGAATTATTATTGTTTCATTACTTTTCATGTATACAAACATTGATACTTTAATAATAATAATGCAATTATCGAATATACCTAGTTCTAGCAATAAACAGCGTGATAAAATTACAGGAATCCAGCATGATATTGCGGGGAATCGCTGTAATGCAATAACTGCTTACTTCTAAGCATGTATAAAAACAGAAGCAACGTATTAAAATAGAATTAATTACGGGATATATATTTGTCGCAAAGCACTACACTAAAAATAAGAATATTGCACGAAATAATCGTATTTTGTGTAGTTGTAATGAATCTCGTGAGCCGTAAAATTATTCACGGTGGGCCGCAGGTTGGCCATCTCTGCCCCAGTCTCTTGATAAAGCTTCATAATTATGATGTCCATCGCCAATAACACGCGTAGCTTTTGAAATCGACGTTTATGAAAGATCATATCAAATCAAATAAGCATTCTTGTATGCATGAATGTATACAACACACATACACAGGAAAATTATAAAATAACCGCAATAATTAACTAAATGGGGGGTTATCTGGTATTTTTTTATTTAGGTTTAATGTTTACTAACATTACATTTTGAAGGTGTTGATTAGGGACCTCCTAATTTTGAACCTCTGACGTGTGAAGTCATTTTAACTGGCACCGTTTTCACCAATATGCCACACCCTGCCAAAATAAAGATTTTGAGCGTTGGCAGATTTAACAAAATTCAAATTCTCTATACGGTGGGTTTTTAATGATAACAGTAAGTCGAACCCATGAGCTGACAGAAACAATGGCTGTTGCTACTCGCAATTGAAGATGGCGCTATTAGTCATCTTTTGCTCACAATTTGTATTCAGTATTCTTGTAGACTTTAGCCCCGGAGTATGACGCACAGACCGTCGCTCAATAAATCGTCATTTAAAAATAAAAAGTCCACCACCTCTTTATTTGAGTAGATAAGTTACACATAACTCGAGATCTGTGCATGTTGACGAAGTGGTGACCAAGGAATAGAGCATTGTACCCAATCAGCGCTCAAGGTCCCCATGGGTCTTCCTCCCCTCTGCATCAACGGAACACAAATATGGTTTGTAATTTCTACAAATGTGTACTGACCACAAATTTTAATATAATGAACGGTTTATAAGCAGATCTTGAGTTATGTGTAACTTGTTTACTCAAACAAAGAGGCGGTGGACTGTATTGTTAAATGATGGTTTATTGTGCGATGGTTGGAGCGTCATACTCCGTGGCTAGAGTCTACAGCAGTGTTTCTCAAACTGTGGGGCGTGCCCCCTGGGGGGGCGCGATAAACGTACAAGGGGGGCACGAGCATATCAAAAACAAAAGATTAAAAAAATTTATTTACTGGAATGAAGTAAAACAAAATACTTTCTGACAAAATAAAAAAAAATACACATTTACACTGATATAATTTATATATCTGCGATATTACGTCATAAAAAATTAAAGCTACTTCTTTTCAAACCAAAATGAGAAAAAACAAAACCCAGACCCATAATCGAAAAAAAAATTTAGGAAGGTAAAAACTTCATCACTGTTATATATTTGTCATCAGATGTAGGCAGCAGAATGCAGCTGCTGCGGTTTGACCTTCGAACTTACTTGTACGGTTAGTTACGTCCCTGCTCTTATGTATTTGTTTTTTCATTTAGGGAGTTTGCAAATAAACTATTTCTGCTGCGATTTTTTCTTTGTAAAATATTTTTATGATTTTTGGAAAAGCACAGAGAGCTCTTTGAAGGATTACTTGGCCAAGATTTATTTCTATGAGTTATTCCCAAACATATAAAAAAGCATAATGAAAAAAAAACGTTCTACATAATTTTTTTTGAACATCCATATTGTAATACATACACTTTTTTATTCCGGAGCTGCCACGCCGAGCACAGAGTACACGAAATCGGTAATTCTGGCAAAACTGTTTAATTGTTACCAATGGCTCTGACACACACACTATCCTCCTGTTTGACAGTCTTAACGTGTGAACTAAAATATATTTGTCACATATCTCCCTCTTTTTTGGGAGTGACAAACGTTTTTTTACAATCTTAAGGTACTTGTTTTGACTGAGTTCCCGGTGTGATAACTTTTTTTCCGAAATATTTTCTGCGTTCTTGAAAGTAGGGGTGAGTATATTTTCTCTTAGTTAAATTATTCTCTGGAATTACGATTTTTATTGTGTACTATAAAAATAATTATAAAAAAAAAGATTGGGGTGGCTTAATAACCCCACGCGACCATTAGTATCGAGTGCGTGCCTGCTCCAGGTTTAAAACATGTTGAAGTCTTCACTTTAAATATTAAAAATAATACAATTATTTCTCATCGGAATTTTATATTATTGTTCATTATTCAACATCAATTCTAAATGCTAATTCTGTGAGGCTTAAAATTACAGTTCGCTTAAAACTAATTATAATTTGAGTAATGATTTTAAAAAATCATTTTACATTTTTGTAAACATTGTTGCGCCCTTGGCTTTACTCTCCGTAAAATTCAGCGATTATATTAATAATGTTTTATTTTCTTATAAATGAAATCGTGCAAATAGCGGGTACTTCAGCCGGTATACTTTTAATGTATCAGTGCTGCTCAGAGTATTTTATAACTAATTAATTAATGCTAAATTAAGAACAAGTTTAATAAGTATTAGCGACTTCCATGGGTTTGTCTTACAGAGCAAATTTCAAAGGAATGCTTATGATTAGAAATTGACCCACTGAGTTCTTTCTAAAAAAAAGCTGATATCTATATTTTGTCTTCTAAGCAGCCACCGCATTTTGCAATATATTCCAATTTAAAAATTAGAGAAAGAAAAAATAACATAATAATTATCCTATTACTTAACATTTTTTTGCTTAAAAGCAACATATACAAAATTTAATACTTATGTCATGAATTTGTACGGTATATAATTAAGATTATTGCTTTAGCGTAAAAAAAAAGTGCATTATTATTGCATTCAGTACATTATTAATGTATAAGGAGAGCGCAATAAAAATTGTGATTGATAAGGGGGGGCAGTATTGAAAGTTTGAGAAGCACTGGTCTACAGCAATACTGAATACTAATTGTAATCAAAAGATGACAGAGTTAGCGCTATCGGCACCATGTAACAATGCCAACCCCGAGTTTGCAACCACAAGCACTTGGTTGCGTTCCCTTTATATGGTAATAAAACAAATAATGACAAATTATATACATTTAAATTTTAACAATAAAAGTAGTATTAAATGGCAAGGTTTTATATTTTTACGTTAAATTTATTGTCGAAAGTCCATCCCCTGAAATACAGGATCGCAGAATAAATACCAGAATGTCTTTGCACCTTCTACAGCGCTCAGACACACCTATTAGTGTCTAAAATACACTTATGTAAAAGATTATTCGTAAGCACTGCTCGTCCTTTTCAACACAGTCGAGCTAATCGCAATTCATCTCTTCACGGTCAAGGCCAGACTTCTGATCGCTTGTTAAAACAATACTACTAACAAGACTGATCAATCGCTAGTCAAAACAAGACTAACTCTGTTCCGGTGACAGTCTCCGTATGTAAAGGCCTCGTGGATGCTTCGAGAAAGATCCGCTTGCGTCTTGGATCTTGTAATTAGTGCATTTCTCCACAAATTTCTAAAAGAATCCATAGGGTCCCTATTTCACCAAAAATGGTCACCAACTTGATTCTGCAAGCTCCCATTGAATCGTCATTATAACGTAATGGATGGCGTTGCTTGCTTATCTTACAATTTTAACATAAAATAAATATAACATTGAGTAATATAAATGAATTACACATCCAAATACAAATTATTTGCGATATTTTACACAAAATTCGTAACAATATCATTAAACAGATTTCCTTACATTTAAGTCACAATACCTGAAATCTATCTGATATATAGATCGAAGAGAAGAAGCATAATTCTTGTTGGAGTAGGAGAAGGAATTTTGGTAGTCCTCTTTTTTGTTTTTAAAGTTTGAACCTCAATAAAACCTGGAGAATATCGTTGAAATAGCTCTTGTTAAAGGGCGAGATACCTTTCCCCAAACTCTTATCCTTTCTCTGCGGGATTTCTTTATCTTCACCCACAAGCGTACTCTTTCTAACCGACAGACAAAAACCTTCACCACCTTACTCAACTCTACCGAACTTCAGAACAGTTCTTCTTATAAGCATTACCTCGACCCAAGTTGCTGGGACAGTCTAGAAATTTTTTTATCACTCCTTTAGACGGTCATTCTATATAAAATTCTGTCCACGTTTTAGAGACTAAAAATGCCTTGCGCTTTTAGAGCGATTGGGCGCAAAACCCTTTTTGTGCCTAAGAAACCAATTTCCGCTTAGTGAAAGTCTTCGGCGCCATTTTTTTTTTTTGGAAAAAATTTTCCACTCGGAGTTTTTTAGACCCTTTCGGCTATAGATATTTTCTTGGAAGTCTCAATCCCATGGAACTCTTTCGTGTCAATACAAAGATATTAATCACCGGTTCTTCAGAGAAATGGACAACCTGTATAGTCACTTTCTCCTTAAGAAATACTGGATCAATACCTAAGTGTGATAAAGTATTGAAAATGTGTGAGGTATCTTATACTTTTCTTGGTACAGGTATTGATTAGTAAGGTCCAGTTAGTTTGATACATTTTACTGAACTGTCTGGTGTTTTGTTGATAGTTTTGGAGAAATAATACTTGAATACTAGTAACAAAATATTACTTTTTTTATAACAGAAAGGCCATAATCTTTACTAAAACTGTATTAACTATACAGATAAAGGCTTAATTCCCTCAAATAAATATTCTTTTATTATATCTTCCTCTTTCACATATACTGGAACCGTAAGGGAGTATATAAAACGAAATTAAAAATATATTAACTATATTAAACTGATCTTAGGCACCATTTTGAGAAAATTTGAAAAATGACAGCACTTACGTGCTTTCTCATTATTTGTTAATACGAAAGAAGAGTGTGTGTCAACATCTCCGTTTCTACAACTTTTAAATGGGTTCGAATTATCTAGCCACTTTCGAAAAAAAAATTTTGATAAATAAAACTTATTTTTATCAAAAGCTTTGGGGAAAATTATTAAATGGCATATCATGATTTTTGCTTAAAACGATATAGTTTGCCCTAAAATAACGGTTTCAAATTTAAAGCTATTTTAATTTGAATTTTAAATTATGAAAATTGCTTGATACATTATTTTGAAAATAAACAAATAAACTCTAAAATTATGGCACGGAAACCCTTTACTCATTCTAAATACACTGCTGGACAATTGCTAAGGACGGATAACATTATCATCCATAGCAACCACAAAATGAAAGGAAGCAAAATGTGGAAAATTAGAATAAGTGCGGGATATTAGTAAGAAGTATGAGTATGCAAATTTTTTTCCACATCTGTTCATCACGTGATAGCGTTCATAAGAGCTTTAAAGGTTTTGACGCGTGTGGACAGTTGTTGTTTCAAGTCAAAGTTTTACAGGAAAGATTTAATAGACGAACTTAAAATTTTTGGCATGTCTTCCCGACATCACATAGATGATTTTATGCGTGGCCGAATTATTGTAAAGATCGAAGAAGGGAGAAAAATAACAGATGTTGCCAGGGAGTTCGACATCGCTCACAGCGTTGTTTCACGGCTGTGGAAGTCATTTAAAACTACTGGAATGTGTAGTAGACGGCACGGGGGAGGTCGTGTTAGAAGTACGACGCCTGCAGAAGACAGATATATCGTCCTGTCAGCAAAAAGGAACAGGCGCACCACAGCTCAGCAGGTGGCAAATCGGTTTCTTGCTGCCTCACGAAAGCAGATCTCCCAAAAAACTGTTGCCAGACGTTTGAGGGGAGGAGGACTATACGCACTCAGACCTGTTGTGTGTGTCCCATTGACCAGACAGCACCGTACTGCCTATTTGCAATGGTGTCGTGAGCATCACAATTGGACTGAACAGGACTGGGCATGCGTACTTTTGTCAGATGAGAGTAGGTTCAGTCTGTCATCGGATTGTAGACGCCAACTGATCTGGCGCGAGAGTGGTACTGCTTATCGTCCATAAAATATCCATGAAAAGGACCGATATCCGACATGCAGTATCATGGTGTTGGCCGGCATCATGATCAATGGCCGCACGCGCCTACATGTGGTTGCGAATGGGATTATGACGGGCCAACGATACATTGATGAAGTTATACTTCCTCATGTTCGTCTTTTCCGTTGTGCTGTCGGTGATAAATTTGTTTTTATGGACGACAACGCAACATGTCATCGAACACTCGCTGTTCAGGATTGTCTAGACAGCGAGGGTATTCAACGTCTCGTATGGCCAGCGCGTTCTCCAGAACTAAACCCTATTGAAAACGTGTGGGATGCTTTGGGGAGGCAAGTTGCTGGTCGAAACTATCCTCCGACAAACAACACCCTCATCCGTGCACTCACAGAGGAATGGGATAAATTGCCTCAACAGCTGCTGGATAATGTTGTGCAAAGTATGGTACGACGTGTGGAATGTTGCATCACACTCCACGGTGGACATATCCCGTACTGATATCTTTCTTTAAGGTGCCTGCTGACTTTTAGATGCATTATTTCATTTCTCCATACGCAGATCAAATGAGCATTTTTTTTTCTTTCAGATGTTTCACAGCTTTTGTACTTTCCAGAACAATAAATATTCTTTATTCTAATGTCTGAACAGTGCGGCAACTATATTTTATTCTACTAGGCCTCATGTTTTGCTTAATGTTATGCTACATAGCAATTTGTGATCCGTCCTTAGCAATTGTCCAGCAGTGTAATTTTAAACGGAATTTATGTATAACATGTGTATTGGAGAGAGAATATTCGATTTATTTCCACCTAGCTATTTCTATTTAGGAGGCATTACGTCACTCCTGCTCCTGCTTGTATGGACAGTTCCATTAAATAATCTATATCTATCATTTTTTAATTCAAATTACAATTTTAATAAAGTCAATTTGTGACAATCTTAAATCCCTAACAGTAGTAAGTGAGTTGCAGTTACAACATCACCGTAATTTTTTCATGGTATTGGGTCACTTGATATAATAAGGTCACGGTGGCCAAGTGGCCATGGTCGTGAACTCATGGATGACGTTGTTTTTTATCCAGTCGTATAGTTTCAAGCCCCTATTACAAATAAAACTCCTTCATTTAAGGGGAGAGATGTACATCAGATATATCGAATCTGGCGTAATGTGCACACCCACAAACGCCACATCACGAGGGGCCTAGGGTTCTAGGTGGGCAAAGATTGAGGCCCAAAACCTGGGGAGCCCAAATATTCTCCGTTACGTCACTGGATCTGGAAGCTTTTTATGGCAGCCGTGGTATGCAAGGAGTGTTTATTTACGTAGCACTATACAGGAATACAAGGGCTGTTAGCGATGAACCTCGTAATTTTGAATATCCGCCAAGTGATTAGAAAGACACCTGAGCTGGAACCTCCTCTTCTAACTATGCCATGGTGTAGAAGTTTCGAGAGTAGGGAGCCATCTCAAGTTGTGATACCCCTTGGACTAGGGGTATAATCTCTTCATCATCTACGCGACCGTAGTTTAAGGGGAGAAAAAATTTACCACCAAACTCTTTTATAACAAAATTAGTTTGTTATGATCTTAATTAATGTTCAATAAAACAACACTAGTCTAGGAGGCTTATGATCAGAAGTGATGAGACTTAAACTTTAATTCTAACAAATAGAGCAGTAAACTACTGAATCTATATTTATAGTTGATTTTCTAACTTACTAGAATATCCGATCTAGTCTTAAAGCTTAATATAAATTATCTTACCGCTATGTCGCGATGAACAGCTACAGTCCTTACATCATCAAACTAATTTTTGATCCCACTTGATCCGGCAAATGGATAATCTGCCGGCTTCTAACTTCACGTAACACTCTCCTAGTACTCTCCTAGAATTTCACTGGCACTATTACACTTACTCCTTAGAACTCACTATTAGAACTCCGGGAACTCCACGCGGATACAAAAGCTCCAATATATGCACTTCCTAATCTAAATAATCTCGTTCTCTTCTTGGGTTGTTAGGAAAGATTTGTCATTATGACCCCAAAGCTTTTCCAAGAGGTTTATTAATAGACGTCACGATAAAGACCCGTCACCAAATGTCATCCTCCTCACTTGAACTTCGTTCAAAATGACGAGGTCCGTCACCAAAAGCCCTTATGTAGCTTCTTAGTACGATATTAATATAACAGTCGTTTAACATTCAAGCATATATTAATCACTGGGATAATATCTTACAATAGGGAAAGAACATGAATATTTATTGCATTCATTATTTTCAACAGCAAGTTAATTGTTGAAGTTGTAATGATTTAAACTTTCTATATATATATATATATATATATATATATATATATATATATATATATATATATATATATATATATATATATATATACAGTCGAAACTCCATTTAACGAACCTCTATATTGCAATTTTTTCTCTATAGCAAGCTTTTTTCTAGAATCACAAAAACATTTCATGATTTTCTTCGTGAAATAACCTCCCAATAGCGAAGTTCATTTTCCATATAACGAACTTTTTCACTTCATTTTTTTCTCCCTATATTTAAAATATTTTTGAACATTTCGAGTTATTCTCTCATTTTAGCACATTTTATGGTGGTCATAAATCTTGAACTGTTTTCTTTTCGATACCTAACTCGTCGAGAGCAAAAGAATTCTTGGCGTTTCCTCCAAGAAGTGCAACCATTGAGCCCATTGTCCAGTTCATTGGAAATATCTTCGATATCTCCTTCTACCCTCAGTAGAGTCTCGTGTTCTTGAACTAGTCTCCGTTCATTTGTGGTGTTGATCAGTCGTACTGGTAACTTCGTTTCTTGTAGCTTGAAAATGTGAAAACGTAAGTGCGTGAGCATCAAAGAGAAAAATTAATTCTTCAGGAAGTGGATAAAGGCATCAAGAATTTTTCTTACCGTATTTCTTCCTTTTTTCATAGGTAACATAAATAAAAACATATATATTCAGTTACAAAAAGGTGTGAATAACTACTTTTTTGAAATATATAGTGTTTATGGATTTAAAATATTTGTTTTATGTGGTTTATAAAGAAAATTGAAAGATGAACCTCTATCTAACGAATTATCCATGTAACGAACTTTTATCGGGATTTAGCTACTTCGTTAAATAGAGGTCCGACTGTATATATATATATATATATATATATATATATATATATATATATATATATATATATATATATATATATAAATAAAATATATATATATATAGTTATAAACCTAGGTATAACTAGTCAGATCAGTAGGAAATTATAGACACAGTAATACAATAGCAAACCTTTGGCCTTAGAAACCAAAATTGCAGGTTAAAACATGTTTTTTGACCAGTCCAACTTCACCTGTAATTGTCTATACACTGGGCGACAGGGAAAAGAAGAAATGCTATAAATATGTAACTATTACCGAAAAAAATACACTAATACTTATAAATAATATATAATGATAACATTAGATAGACTATTTACTAGTACAGAGTTAAAAATATATTTGTAATAAAAACTGAAGATGTGGTAAAACTTACCACGTGAACATAACAACGTGCGCGCGCACGCGAGTGAGATAGAGTTCATGTTCCCCGCCATATATAAATATATACTGCTGGCCACCGTAAATGCAACACCAATAAAGAGAAGAGATAGCACAACCAAATTTATTTGGTAGATAACATGTTGACCAAGAATCAAATCATTACATTTAAAGACTTCTGTGAAGTGTGATTGATTCCTGCCAGAGTATCCACCATTGTTGGAGATCCCCGCTGCCACACGCCTCGGCATTGATTCAAAGAGACTTTGGATGTGTTCTTGGGGTACAGCAGACCAAGCAGCTTCCACACGTTGCCAAAGTTGATCTGGTGTGGCAGCTGGGGGTGTAATCTGGGTCAATCGTTGAGCAACCAGGGACCACATGTTTTCTATCGGTGAAAGATCCAGAAAGCGAGCCGTCCAAGGAAGCAATTCATTCTGGTGATTGACGAAGAACTTTTGGACAATGCGTTTCACGTATGGTCACGCATTATCCTGTTGAAATAGGGCTATGGCCAATCTCTGAAGGTAAGGAAGGACAACTGGCTCCAACACCTCGGAGATGTAGCGCTTTCTGTTTAAAGTACCAGCAATGCGTACTAGAAAAGTGCGAGAGTGATATCCAATACCACCACATACCATAATACCCGGTGCAGGACCAGTGTGGCGGTGCATAACGCAGTTGTTCAGCATCCTTTCTCCATGATGTCTCCAGACTCGAATCTGACCATCGTGGTGTTGCAGACAGATGCGTGACTCGTCAGTAAAGACAACTTCATTCCATTCTGCCACCCACATCCTTCTTTCCTCAACCCATTGGTGGCGGAGACATCTGTAGTCTTGCTTCAAGAGTAGACCAAGCAATGGACGTCTTGCGGACCGACCACTCTGCTGTAAACGGCGTCGAATGGTACGCGCAGACACACTGAATGATGCGTTACAGACTCAATGTGCTGTGCTACGGTTTGTGATGTGACTGAGCGATCCTTTACTGTCATGCGCACAATTTGCCTGTCCTCACTTGAAGTGGTGCACTGAGGTGGATGCGATCGACCACGTCGGTCCGTCGTACCCTCCTGCATCCAACGGTCACATATCTGCATGACAGTTGTTTGGTTTCATCCAACACAGCTATCGATTTACCTGAAAGATAATCCACAATCTCGGTAGGCCACTATCCTTCCCCTGTCGAACTTGGATGCTTGATCAAAAGCTGATCGCTGTTTTCTACGAGACATAACTGAACGTTTTTTGAAAAAAAACACAATTGTTGAACTTGAACTATCTCCAAGCCTTAAATAGCGCTTTTAGGTGGCGCCACAAGCGCCCGTGATGTGTGTTTGCGCAATATGCAAATTGCATATATGCAGTTTGCATATATGCAAATTCTAATCATTTGCATATATCACCTCCACTAATGCAGGTTGTAAATTTTTATGTTATTTGCATGCTTCCTTCAGGGTGAGGCATTTATGGTGGCCAGCAGTGTATTTCCTCCACATAAAAATATTTCGTCCTAAATTGTTTTTTTATGAGTACTATTGTAGAAAAATAATTACATGAAACGTATTTAACATATGAAGGTGACGTCTGAGGTAAAATAGCGTCATCTTTTTTTTAATGAAAATCCTGTATCCTCTAAATTGAAACTTGACAGGTATTTTTTCTTTAGTACGTTGTCTATCCAATTTAACTCAAAAAAATTTTTTACGTCATAATACTGTAAGATAGTGTGATTATTAAGCAAAGCTCACAAGCTGTTAGTTGAAGGTGAATATTTTTCATGGATTCGTCTGTGTATATGACAACAGTAGCAAAGTATCCCGGGCAACAAAAGAAATCAAATACACGTTGATCAATATTTATTGTAGCAGAATTTCTAACTAACACTATGGATACAGATTTTAAGGTAAATCGGGGGAAGTTTTGCCACATTTAAGGATTTTTCGATTATTACATTGAAAATTGAAATGACAAGACCATGAAAAAAATACTCCTTATTTTTCAATATTTAATTGGTTATTTATACAAGTTAATTCTCTTAGTATGAAAATTAGTGAGAAATGTAATGCTAAAGAAATTCATTTAATTGTGGCATGTTCCCCGATATATGGGGGAAACTGCCACCAGTCATGGACTAAGTTGCAACAACACTACAGTAAATAAAAAAATAAAGCAAACATTACAAAATTAAATATGAAATAACAATAACTATAGAAAAACAAACAAAAATTAAATTCTTTCACGATTATCTTGTTAAAAATAATAACAGTGCAGGTTCGAATGATAGCCTACACACCATTTCACTTTGTGCACATGATTATCATTGCAATCTTGCAATTGCATTTGCTGCATTCGCTGCACTAAAATAGGTCACAACACTTGGGACCTATTTTAGCATAAAAGTACCCTTTTATATACAGTACAAAAATCGTCATTATTATCCTCATCGATACTGGAAACTAATGGAATTTCTTCTTTTTAGTATGACAAACTGACACGTCTCTTTTTCTTCTGTTTCTGCGAAGGTTTCTTGTTAGTTGTTTTGACCTTACCCATGCCTTTTCTAGCATTCTTCGGGTCTTATACCGCATAGTTTCTCTCCTCACTGATTCAGTTAAGACTTCTGATGTTAGATTTTTTACGCTCCGTTGGTTTGCGTTTTCTCACCAGAAAAATAGGTCTTAGCTTCCGCTTTATGTGCTGGAGGTGGTAACAGATGGTGATAGACCACTTATCATTAATTTCATTTAAGTATTACTAACATTAATAATAATTATTAATTATATTTATATTCTATGCCATAGTGTACAATGTTACAAAATTCTTTAAAAAAAGTTAAAGTTTATATATTTCTGCATAATGTGGCGTCTTCCACGAAGTACACAGGGGGAAAATGCCACACGCGCTTATTTCCTTATTTGCTACAATGTTCTGTCCACCTCTATATGCATCGCACGTGTAACATAATGTGTAACTAACTTACATTGCTAAGATCTTATTTAAAATAAAAAGTACATTCGTGAACTTTAAATATGAGGAACGGAATATCATAAAAGTTGTACTCGCCACTTTAAATGTTCACGAGAGATAAATCCCAAACCACGCTCAATGTCGGACCAGACTCTTCAAACAACTTGGCCCAGTATTGCTATCTATCGACTCATAAAAGTACTAATAACAAACTGGTATCTTCACCCGAATTACCTTACATAAACAGATGGGGTATATGAATTTGCAATACCGGCTTCTTTTTCAACGACTCATTTTAAAAGAATCTGTTATATTTAAGATTCAAAATCGTACATAGTTCTAGGAACAAATTCGTCATGCTGATCCCGGACAAGTTTTTTTTAGAATTCAGGGTTAAAGGTTTTCCTAACTTATTATAATAATTCTTTTATTGCTTAGAATTTGATTAGGATATATCAAATTTTACATTTATGTATTATTCTTCAACGATTAAAAAAAAGTGTATATCTACAGCAAATTTCTAAAATTCTAAGCAATGCTTTTAATTGTTTTTGTTTATCATACTCAGATTATTTTATACATCAAGTCTGCAGTATTTTTTACTGTAAGTAATTCAAACAATGGTTATTTTCATAGGCACAGTGACACTTATTTTTGTGCGTAGTTATTTTAGAAATTTTAAAATTGGATATGTTTAAAACTCAACAAGAGACAGCTCTTCTATTTATAAAAATAGTATCTTAGAAATACGATAACGGACCTCACAAAATAAACATCTGATGATTTTGTGACCGAGACTTAATAAATCAGTAATAATCTTATCCTCATATAGAAAAACAGAAGGGACGTAACAAAACAGAAACTGGGAATGAGGCTAGAGTTGGAAGAATTGAAGCCAAATACTGTAAAAAAATGCTTTTGTTTCTTTTGAGCATGGGATATATTTGAACCTTTTGGCATTTCAATACAAAAGGTACATAAGCCATTTTAGTAGAGGTATTATATTCATTATCTCTTAAGTTTTATTAATCTAAATATTAAAAAATATGTATGCAAATGCTTATTTTGATATTCAACATTTTGATAATACAATATAATCATACATGAATTTTTTACTGTTTTAATGATTAGTAAAACTCTGAATCGTCAAAAAAATTTTAAAATGCTTATATTAGAAAAGAAGTTTAATGAACAAAATTAAGATGTTTATTTATTTATTTATTTTTGTTTTGCATTCTTTATCACATTCAATTCAAAAACACAAGCCACTTCGAAGTTAGCTTTTTCACGTGAAGTTTTAAAATTTAAAGTCCCAAGCACAGATTTAAATGGGTACGAAAAAATGAAAATGCATTTTAATGACACGTTAAATGTATGAATAATTTTAAAATAAAATTTTTTTGTAAAGTATATATATACAATATATATATATATATATATATATATATATATATATATATATATATATATATATATATATATATATATATATATATATATATATATAATTCACAGTTTATTAATGTTACAAAGGTCCAATAAAAGTCTAGGTTGAAATATTTTATTGTTTACGCGGACTCTGACAACGTTTATTCTTTTCTTGTGTTTTCTTTTTCTATACATGATTGGCAAAAATTGAAAACCCAAATTAAAACAAATCGTCAACTTGATGCGTTTTTATAGTTTTCAACTGAATTAGCTTTCATTTTAAGGTTGACACTGAAAAATATAAATTATCTTGCATCCCACATATTGCTAAATGTTTTCTAATTTCAATTTTGGCATTTTATTATCCTCACACGTCAATTTTTATATTAACCAATATACATATGTGATAAAACGGCTGGGTCCCGTAGCTGGTTTGTCGCTGGCATTCTGCACCTAATGTTGAGGATTCGACACTGCACAAGTTGGTGGATTTTCATGATACAGAAAATCGACAGCAGCCATGTCGTGTGATTATACGGCATTGAAAAAATCACTAGAGTGTCTGTTTGGCTTGTGGGTGCTCTCGACAAAATTAAATCCTAGTACAGGTTTGCATCGTTAGAGCTCAGGTGTCTTCCTCTAGGGTAGTAATTGGGCGTCAAAATTACCTGCGGTGATTAGTATCCGCCTATATGGTACCTCATTAAAAAGAGATACCAGCTTCCGAGGAATGTACTAGATCTGTAATAGTTGCAAAACACTAATCCGCAGTTCGTTAGAAATAAAAGAAACATATGTAATAGAATTTCAAGCTACTAGGGATTAGGTATCTTAGAAAATGACTGCGAAGTATCAACTCCAGTATGAACTTTTAAATTATATTTTTTGAAAGCCTATTTTATCATTTAAAATTTTAAAATCTAATGCACTGTTGTTCGAGCGCGACATGTAATAAAATGTACGAGTAGTTTGTGAAAGTATTTTGACAGTATTTACATTAAAAAAAATTGCGATATTTTACATAACATTAAAAATGAGATTTATTTTAATTAAATATACAAATCATCTGACGTTGTAGATTAAATTTTCACTTGCACTGAAAAAAGCTGAATTAAATATTTTTAGTGAAAAAAAAAAATTCGTATTACTAGGAAAATGCACGCGGATAAATACTCCTTAAAATATTCCCTCTTTATAAAGGGTGTTTTTTTAGAGGTATAGAACTTTAAATTGCAATAAAACGACGATGTATTATTCGATTGATATGAATTTTTTTTATTCGAAAGATAACCTTGTGGCATTACATTTTAAATATGATTTCTGGCATATGACTGCCACGGCTGGCTCGGAAGTAGTCCAATCTGGACGTCCAATTTTCGATGACTTTTTCCAACATTTGTGTCCGTATATCGGAAATAACCCGGCGAATGTTGTCTTCTAAATGGTCAAGCGTTTGTGGATATCCGCATAGACCAATGACTTTACATAGCCCCACAGAAAATAGTCTAGCTGTGTAAAATCACAAGATCTTGGAGGCCAATTCACAGGTCCAAAACGTGAAATTAGGCGGTCACCAAAGGTGTCTTTCAATAAATCGATTGTGGCACGAGCTGTGTGACATGTTGCGTCGTCTTGTTGGAACCACAGCTCCTGGACATCATGATTGTTCAATTCAGGAAAGAAAGAGTTAGTAATCATGGCTCTATACCAATACCCTTGACTGTAACGTTGTGGCCTTCATCGTTTTTGAAGAAGGATTCCACCAGCACATAAAGTGCACCAAACAGTCAGTTTTTCTGGATGTAACGGTGTTTCGACATACACTTGTGGATTAGCTTCACTCCAAATGCGGCAGTTTTGTTTGTTGACGTAGCCATTCAACCAGAAGTGCGCTTCATCACTAAACAAAATTCGCTTATGAAAATCGGGAACAACGGCAATCTCGTTCTGGGCCCATTCGACGAATCTACGCCTTGCTTGATCATATTTAAAATGTAATGCCACAAGATTATCTTTCGAATAAAAAAATTCACGCCAATCGAATAATACAGCGTTGTTTTATTTCAATTTAAAGTTCTATACCTCTAAAAAAACACACACAGCCTTTATATGTATTTAAGATAACACAGTGATATTTGTATGGCTTCATGCAAAAATTACTGATAACTTTTGTTTCTTTTGTGTATTGTTTTTCTGCGCGCCGTTGATTAATATTAAATTACCATTCAAACTTTAACAAATGAAATGACCAACTGTTTCACTAGGTGTCGTACTTGTCACTTGACCGAGGTTCAAAATGACAAGGTCCGTCGCGAATAGTCTTTGAGTTATTGTATAGTGTGACATGCAAAACAAACTCTCACTATATGAACTGTTTCAATACTTTGAATGTAAAAGGTACTTTTGGATAAGTTTCAAATGAATCGATTTTACAATGTATTTGCAGTAAACTTTTCAAATGATGCATTATATTTGAAGAAGTAAACATTTAAAGGTAACTTATAAGCAATTGATTTTTAATCAGAGTATTAAGTACTGTAAACATCAAATACATCAAGGAAATGAAGCAGTAAAAAAATTTCCGTTGTTCGAATATTAATTTTAAGGTATCCAACTACTTGCAACAACTTTTTTTTAAAAAAAAATGGACTTATGGAATTTTTTTTTTACAATTTTTAGATTTATTTAGTACATCTTAGGAGAAATATATTCAAATTAAGAAGAGAAAAAGAAATTATTATCACACAATTGGAGAACAAATGTCTAAAAGACAAAAAATAACATCAACGGGGCCCATTTTGTACGAAAAGTGAATGAGCTAGTTTTCATTTTTTGCAATTTTAAAGGGTTGCTTTGCTATTCATTTTTGAATTAACTTTCAGGATAAGAGATATTGTAATTTTTTATATAAAAACTAGAGCACTGTATATTAGTTATTACATGAAATAAATTTTAAAATTTGTGATTATGTTTACATAAGGTACTGTTAATTTCGTAATAAAACAGTGATTGGTAAACTGGGAGGTTAAAACACTTCTACTATTATACAGAACATACACAAAAAAAATTTCAGTAAATTATTTAGAAAAATGTTTCAGCAATCGCTGTCCCCGTTTGAGCGATAAATCTGTCGAGAGCTGAAACGTCCTCCCGTTGGTGTGGTGTGGTAGTTAAAAGAGGGGGTGCCAGCTCAGGTTTCGTCCACGTCACTTGACCATGGTTCAAAATTACGTGGTCCGTCGCCAAAAGCCCTCGTGTAGCTGAACACTGCGACTTTAATATTCAATTAATCAATCAATCAGTCTCCGTTTTAGCATTTTTAAAAAGAACAAAACACACACATTTCGAGTTTATGACATTTTGCTTAAAGTAATGATATATGCCTTAACCAAAACAATTGTAGTTTGTATTCTAATGAATGAAAAATAATAAACGGAGTAGTTTTATAAAGATGATAAGAAGGCCTATAAAATAAAATCATAAAATATTTGTCAATTTTTGGAAAAATTCAAAATTTTAGGGTTCCTTGAAATGATAATAGCAGGGTAATAACTAACAATGTTGCACTTTTTAAATTCTTAATTGCGAAAATAAATCTTGTATCACATTTCTTCCGCACAAAATTAAAACGAGCTTTTTTTACAGAACTCTACCATTTTTTTAAACGAAATAAAAAAACAAAGAAGCTGACAATTTTTATGAGCTAAGAGAAATATATGAGTTCTCCTCCAGCATGATAAAGCCGCAAAAGTAGAAAATTGCTCTAGACACACTCCGACGTTGTTAGAAGGATGTTATTAATTATTCATTTCGATCTTTTCCTAGGGCCGTAAGGAAGGATCCAGGGAAAGTCTTAAGTGAAAATATTTATGATTTTTTTGACTGGACTAAATTGGATTCCTGTTTTTTTTTTCTTTCCCGAAGCATATGCTTTCCTTTGACGTCATATGACGTACAAGAGATATTAATATTGCAAAAAATTCCCACATACCACTTCGAATGTTTAATGGAAATGCTGACTTAAAACAATTGTAAAATGAGACAACGAATACCTTAACTAGTGTGTATATCTAAAATATCTTAGAATAATACATGTATCATACACACACATGTGTACAGTATCATATAGTCGCCTATTAATCACTTGCATAGCTAGTCTTGCTTGGGCCTTTTATCAAAATTCCTTGGAGGCTTTTTGGGGGAGGGGGCTTAATATTTTATGATTTTTTTGCTTACGCATGTACAGATACGTCTTAAGACATAAGCTCGGGGCCAGGGCCTCGTCCTCACTGAGGGTCTTGTTTCGTTTTTAAATTATTCTTATTAAGACCATGATCTGGATAATCTTAACTGTCAAATATTATTCATGCACATATCTCCGAAAAACAGGGGGTTTCAGACTTCATGTCAACTGGCAAAAGTGGCAAGACTGTATTATTATGGTGTTATTATTATGCTGTATTATTGTCCTTGTCTAGGCTAAGACCTAATACCATAAACAATCATTCAATTTTTTGTCGAAATGTGGCCATTGATCAAGTCAGTTTATGAGATTGTGAGTCATGCACATTTATTTGTTTCAAATTACCGTTTGTAAAAGTATTTGATTTAATGCATGCTTTATACTATCTACTTTTAAAAATCACAGTTAGGTCCTGCTTTTACATAGGGTCCCAAGGCTGCAAAATATCTTAAAATTTCTCTGGGCCTAGGACCTCAAAATATCTTTTCTCTGGGCCCAGGGCCTCAAAAAGTCTTCGGACGTCTCTGCGCAAGTGGGGGCCTTTGTAGCGCGGAGGCCCCGTATCATCGATAGAGCTGATACGGTGGTAGCTACGTCCCTGATGTTAATGTAGATACGGAATAAAACTTCAGAGAAGGGGTTTTGCTCCAATCACCAATCAAGCCTCTAAACAGCCACACAAGTACTAGAAAGTGAGAATGTTCAACATAGCTATGTCTTCATTTCTTTAATCCATGCTACTACTGATGCCTCTTTACCAATTTATGACGAACAATAGACTCGTAAAAACGACTCGTATAAAGATTCTTCCACCAAATGCGGATTCATCACGTCACCGTAAAAAATAAAGCTGTAATAAAAATATGGATGCATTCAAACAAACCATTGAAGTTTTTGCAAATTCTCACCAAAATGCTCATAGCTACAGAATTTTCAATCCAAAATGGTGTGTTGCTCATTGACTTCGGAAGTCTTCCTGATTCATAAGCTGCTGTAACTTAACAGCTTCCGGAGCGGTTTTAATGGGACGAGACAGATCACCCGACGTACAGCCTTGCCTTATCTCAATCCTGAACTGAAGAGGTCATTATCTTAATCCTGAACTAAAGGTTCCATACTATCGAGGCGATTCAAAACAATTATGAAGTTCACCTCCCATCAAGAGTGGCAACATTCTTCAAAGATAAAATCGGAAGCTTGACCATTGATAGAACGAATGTCTGAATCTTCATGGTGAATACGTCGAAATGTAACCCTGTTTGTGCATAACTTTTGATGATGAATTCAATTTTTTCATTAAACTGGTCTTGTTTTTATTATCCATCAAATTTTAAAAAAGAAAAAAAAACACCTTTATATTAACAGTTGATGATAAACATCAGTGAACGCCAACCGATGGTCTGCTGAAGCATAAAAGCATTTTCATTTTTAAAAACGGATGAAACTTGAAAAACTTTCCTTTCTTTAAAAAGAGTGGTCGTGGTAGCCTAATGGTCAAGGTAACGGACTCGTGGCCGGCTTGTCCTAAATTCGAGCCTAGTACCACTGAAGACCCGCCCTGTAAGGGAGGGATGCACGTTAAATTTGTCGAGAACTCAAATATCCTTCCGTTGGTGTAGTGAGGTAGTTAGGAGAAGGGGTGCCAACTCAGGTGTCGTCCTCGACACTTGAACATGGTTTAAAATTACAAGGTCCGTCGTCAAAAGCCCTCGTTCAGCAGAACAATGCGTCGTTAATATTTACTCACGCACTCATTTTTAAAAAAGAATCACTCTACAACAGTGTTTCTCAAACTTTCAGTGTTTGCGACCCAATATTCAATAATAGTTTTCATCGCCCCCCCCCCTCTCTTAGTACATGAACAATGTATTGAATTCAGTGATCCTACACTTTGCCAAAAGCTACAGTATAACTTTAACCTCTTAAGTGTCACCTGCGACTATAAATGTCTCACTCAGTCAAAGCATTAATTGCCCCGGACGTATATATGCGTATTTTTAAAGTACGATTTTTTCTGTAGACTACTATCGAGAAAATTATTCCTAAGGCTTTGGAATGCAATAAAAGGACATTAACAGTGTTTGCGAAGGATTTCCTTATTTCAGAAACTTTGCTTATTTTTTTATAAATGGTGCTTTTTTTTAGAGGTATAGAACTTTAAATTGCAATAAAACAACGATGTATTATTCGATTGACATGAATTCTTTTTTATTCGAAAGATAATCTTGTGGCATTACATTTTAAATATGATTTCTGGCATATAACTGCCGCGGCTGGCTCGGAAGTAGTCCAATCTGGACGTCCAATTTTCGATGACTTTTTCCAACATTTGTGGCCGTATATCGGCAATAACACGGCGAATGTTGTCTTCCAAATGGTCAAGCGTTTGTGGCTTATACGCATAGACCAATGACTTTACATAGCCCCAAAGAAAATAGTCTAGCGGTGTTAAATCACAAGATCTTGGAGGACAATTCACAGGTCCAAAACGTGAAATTAGGCGGTCACCCAACGTGTCTTTCAATCAATCGATTGTGGCACGAGCTGTGTGACATGTCGCGCCGTCTTGTTGGAACCACAGCTCCTGGACATCATGATTGTTCAATTCAGGAATGAAAAAGTTAGTAATCATGGCTCTATACCGATCAACATTGACTGTAACGTTGTGGCCTTCATCGTTTTTGAAGAAGTACGGACCAATGATTCCATCAATCCAATAAAGCGCACCAAACAGTCAGTTTTTCTGGATGTAATGGTGTTTCGACATACACTTGTGGATTAGCTTCACTCCAAATGCGGCAGTTTTGTTTGTTGACGTAGCCATTCAACCAGAAGTGCGCTTCATCGCTAAACAAAATTCGCTTATGAAAATAGACCATTATTTTCGAAATAAAATTGCACAATTTGAAAGCGTTGTTCAGGCGTGAGTCTATTCATGATGAATTGCCAAACCAAACTGAGAATAAATCACTTGACAGCTGTTAAATCGATCGCCATCTTGGAAAGTAATGCCAACTTAAACTTCTATACCTGGAAAAAAATATACTCTTTATATTCCTTTCTTTTCTCCCCCCCATTACATCACATCCGCGTGCCTGCGTGGAAAACGGTAGCATTGGGGGAGGGAATCGCGTAACTTTAAATCGGCAGTTAAGGAATTATTTATAAGCCTTACAAATTATCAAGATAAATGTGTTAATTTTAAAATATAATTTTATATGTGGCAGGCCCATGGGGTCACGTAATTGTTAAACTTGCTCTTTACAAAGTATTGTTAAATTAATTGTAACATAAATTGTGTACGACTGATACATTTATAAATGTTTTACTTAAGTGTAAATGTGTATTTTATTTTTTTATTATGTCAGAGTGTCTTTTGCTTGTTCACTTTCAGTAAACTGATAATTTTTTTAAAAAATCTTTTTGGTTTCCACTTTTTAACACGCTCGCCCCTCCCCCCGTAGAGTTATCACTCCCCATCTAGGGGAACGTACCCTAAACTTTGAGGAACACTGCTCTGCAACTTTGGTTTTTTAATGGCAGCATTTTACGATGATATAATAAATCTTTTCGGATTATTTTTTGTATAAATGTATTCACTAATTTTTTAAGGGGTGTTGGAAAGCTAAAATCTTATTTTTTTTGACAATTTGAGATTTTTACATTTTTAAGTTGTATAGATTTTAACCTTTCTAAAAATACCTTACTTTAACCTCTAGGGTATTTAGAAGCCCTTAAAACGTATTTTTAAATAATCATTGAATTTGGGCCACGCCCATTTTAATGGCGAAAATTGTAAACAAATTACTTTGTTTTTGCTTAAAAGTGTAACGACTGATATAAACCAAAACATGTATCTTTTATTTTAAATTGAGCCTTTTATTTTTTTATTTCTTAGCCGATTAGAAGTCTCACTGTGTACATTAAAATCAATTTATCTCAAAATGTAAATTTTAATGTGCCATGTACCTTTTCTGAGAAACTACTGTTCACAGGTATGTAAATTTTGTATGAATTATTTATAATGATGTATAATATATACTAAAATGAGCCTTTTCTAAAAAATTCAAAAATTTAATTTTTACAAATTTTTTAAGTAAAAAATGGGTCAAACTTCGCAATGTTTGATAAAATATTTCATAATTTATTAAAAAAAATTCAAAATGAGCTAAAAGCTCATTTTAGTATAATGAGAGAGGTGTACTTTAGTAGTATGAAAAATTTCAAACATGTACATAAAACAGATTTTAAGAAAAGGTACATCGAAAACAGCCAATTTAACATTGTCAGTATAGAGAAAGAGAGAGGTTTCCAACTCCTCTTAAAATCAATATTAGTAATACATGAATTTCTAAGGACAGCGACCACTCGTAAAAAATACTATATGCTTATTTTTTTTTCGTGGCGACATACTGATAAACGTAAAGCATTGTATAGACGGGTATACCACATAAGCATCCATCCCTAATGACGCCGGGAGTCGGTTTATGCATTGGTGAATCGCGTTCCCCACTTGTTCTTCAGTAAAGACTGGCAACCCTTTTGCTGTGACGTGCCGAAATAATCTACCAATATGATTCAGCATACAACACAGAGGAACATTTTCGATTCCTGCACACAAATGCATGCAGAGTTGGGGAATAGATTTACAGTTTTATTATGTATTAATATTTTGCACCTCATTTAAAGATATTTTTAACAGCGGGTTTTCTTAACAAAAGCATTTATTAACTTCTATTTTTTATTTAATGAACAGTATAAAATGTAACTATTTCTTCAACAAAAATAAATAAAATTTTAGATGCATTATGTATTATTAGATATTTATTAAAAAATAAACAACATAAAATATAAGTATTCCCCTTCATTATAGTTAAATAAAAAGATCAATAAAAATTTTATTGTGAACTACCCTCTCTGCTTTCATAACGCCAAATTAGGGATATAATTTGTGACTTTTAATTTGACAAGATTTTGAGCATTCAATAGCTATGGTATCCGACTGCGTTCGGAACCGTGATGTTGCGAAAGCGTATAAATGGATAATATTTATGATATTTAGTGTCTCTTAGATTAGAAAATGTATATAAAATTGCTTTAAGAATATTATTGCAATTAAAAAAATATTTAAGTAGAATATTTTGACAAAAAAAGAACATAGACTGACAAATTTTCAAAATATTCTCCTTTGTGAAAAATGACTCTATTATTACAATATTTTGCCTGTTTATAGCCCAGACCTCTCTACAGAGGCTCAACTAGAATTTTTGAAATACATAACTTAGATGTGGATTTATCTATATTTTACGACAACAGAGGGGAGAAACTTTAAAAAAATACGCCGATAATTATTTCAATTGGTAATAACTCTGAAAATAATGTAAATTTTTCAAAATTCGTAGTTGAGCCTCTGTACAGATGTCTGAGCTATGTACAGGCCAAATATTATTATAATAGAAGCATTTTTCACAAAAGGAGAACATTAGAAAAAAGATTATTCTAAGTTAATTTTTTGCCAAAATATTGTATTTAAATAATTTTTTTTTATCAAAATATGTCCTTAAAACAATTTTATACATGTATTCTAATCTAAGTGACACTAAATATCATGGAAATAAATTATTCATTTTTGCGCTTTTTTAAGATCACGGTTCCGAACGCAGTTGGACCTTTAATAATTTCCTTGTGGACTCCAAATATTTTTCATATGAGGAAAGATTTTTTGCTTACATATGTAAGGAGTGTTTTTTTTCTGGTATAGAAGTTTAAGTTGGCATTACTTTCCAAGATGGCGACCGATTTAACAGCTGTCAAGTGATTTATTCTCAGTTTGGTTTGGTAATTCATCAAAACAATCATCAAGCAAGGCGTAGATTCGTCGAATGGGCCCAAAACGAGATTGCCGTTGTTCCCGATTTTCATAAGCGAATTTTGTTTAGCGATGAAGTGCACTTCTGGTTGAATCGCTACGTCAACAAACAAAACTGCCGCATTTGGAGTGAAGCTAATCCACAAGTGTATGTCGAAACACCGTTACATCCAAAAAACTGACTGTTTGTTGCGCTTTATGGGCTGGTGGAATCCTTCTTCAAAATCGATGAAGGCCACAACGTTACAGTCAATGGTGATAGGTATAGAGCCATGATTACTAACTTTTTCATTCCTGAATTGAACAATCATGATGTCCAGAAGCTGTGGTTTCAACAAGATGGCGCAACATGTCACACAGCTCGTGCCACAATCGATTTATTGAAAGACACGTTTGGTGACCACCTAATTTCACGTTTTGGACCTGTGAATTGTCCTCCAAGATCTTGTGATTTAACACCGCTAGACTACTTTCTGTGGGGCTATGTAAAGTCATTGGTCTATGCAGATAAGCCACAAACGCTTGACCATTTGGAAGACAACATTCGCCATGTTATTGCCGATATACGGCCACAAATGTTGGAAAAAGTCATCGAAAATTGGACGTCCAGATTGGACTGTATCCGAGCCAGCCGTGGCAGTCCTATGCCAGAAATCATATTTAAAATGTAATGCCACAAGATTATCTTTCGAATAAAAAAATTTCATGTCAATCGAATAGTACATCATTGTTTTATTGCAATTTAAAGTTCTATACCTCTAAAAAAACACCCTTTAGAACCAAAAGCGTAAATCAGATTACATGCAATTGCTTTGAGTAGATATAAAATGCCGGTTCTGGGACAAGTGGAGCGTGGAGCCTCCATAGACTTAACATGGGGCCGGTTCTGGGACAAGTGGAGCGTGGAGCGCGGCTGACGCCTGGGGGCAGAAGAGATAAGGAAAGGGTGACAATGGGGGTCTCCTTACCTGAAAAACATCCTGCGCATGCATTATGAAAATTTGAAATGTTGGGAATTCATTGAATAGACTGTTTATTTTTCAATTAATAATTTTTAAAATAAGATTTCAATAATATTTTCTATTTTACTTTAGTGCAAACAATAATGACAAAAAATAAACATTTTTTATGAGAAGATGAATCATTCCAATCCTTTCTCGTATTAGTAAGGGGTCTTCTATCAGTATGATTGGTTTGAGAACACGAATATGTTTTTAATGATAGGCGATTCGTATTTTTACTTAATGAAATGAATTAATTAGTTAAAATGAATATACTGTTCAACTTGATCGTAGGATTCGATATTCATCGAAAAAGGAATTCGCGGAGGTGTTGCGATGATTAGTCATCGCTACGCTAAGGCTAACAATGCGTATTTATCAAACTATGAT
>BMAU01006159.1:0-44077 GCA_019973935.1 Trichonephila clavipes | reverse complement strand
AGAACAAACAGCTTAGTGCACCCGCCCGCCCGCAAAGAATTTCACAGAAATCGTGTTCGGAAGTTTTGGCAACGTACAAAGATCCTGCAGTGAAATCTGAGTTCCGAACACTCAGTCGTGAGGTTACAAAAGGCATTAGACACTTTTCCCCAATTTCGTTGGGAATCTCACATTGCGGCACTTACGCCGGAGACAGGCACTCTTTGGAGGGAAATCTCCTATTCAAAACACCGCCTCAAAACATTCCGTCCCCTTAAAGGGCTGCACTTACTAGTGTAGCAAATCACCCTCTGGAGAAGGCGGAAGTGATTGCCGACAGCCTTCAAAAGCAGTTCGAACCCAACACTGAAGCTGAAAACGAACGTTTTACAGCTCATACACAAAGGAAAATTCAAAGATTCCTGGATGCTTCTACCCGTCTAGACCTGGAAAAACAACGCCAGGGGAAGTACAGGAAAATATTAAAAAGTTTAAGATCAATAAATCTCCTTGATTGGATTTAATTACAAATCGTATCCTTATAAAAATCTCCCCCTCAAATTCGTTCTTTTTATTGTCATGCTGTTCAATCTATTAATGGAGAACTGCCTTTCCATAAGAATTGGAAGACTGCCGTGGTGGTCCCCATACTTAAACTCAAATCTGATGATTCTCAAACTCAAAAAATTACCGTCCAATCTCGCTACCAGTAGCTTGAGCAAAAATATACGAATTTGTTCTTTGAATCGCCTTAATCAGCACTGCATAGCCAGGAATATTATTATTCCTGAACAGCATGGTTTTGTCACACTGTGCTCCGCAGTAACCCACACTTACTAAGAGTTTACTCAGTTACCGTGATTTATCACGGCTTTCAAAAAATAACCACGCCGCGGGTATGCTTTTTGTGGACATAGCCAAAGCCTTTGACAAAATTTGGCGTAATGGTTTGCTATCCAAAATGGTACGATTCTTAGGTTTTCGGACTAACTCATCAGGGTATACACTCTACCTAAACTCCCGTATTAATTTAGGGTAAGAGTTGGACACAGTCTATCCACCCCACGTCCAATTCTCAGTGGGTACCACAAGGGATCTTTATTAGAGCCCAAGCTCTTTAATCTATACATCAACGACACTCCCGCTGCCGAAGTCCCCCCAGTACCTACGCGGACGACACTGCCATTTTTACCCAAAAACATTTATAACCGCAATATCATTGAGCGGCTACAAAATTATGTCATTCGACTCGAAACCTGGCTTAACGACTGGGAAATAAAGGTTAATGCATCTTAAAAGCGCATGCCTTCCTCTTTACGAGACAGCGGTGCATCGAAAACCTCCCGCATGTCAACATTTTTAATCAGCCTGCCCCCGTTACTGAATATAAGTACTTGGGGTAAGAAAACCCTAAATCACTGATTTCTCACAAGAGCAAACTCGCATTAAGGCACAAGGTTCTATTATACAAAGCCATTCTTCACGCCCATCAAGCTGTACGCGTCTCCCATCTGCTCAGGGGCGACAGTTGCACACTTTTCACTGAAAAGATTGCACACTTTTCAAAACATTCAACTGCGTAGAGCAACAAACGCACCTTGGTTTGTCAGGAACGAAGTCTTGCATAAAGATCTTAATGTTCCGCCGCTTCTTGATTTCATCAAAAAACAATCAGAAAATTTCTTCAACCGGTTACCACAGATTTCAAATGAATCTATCAGAGAAATCCCGGCTTACGACATTTCTATTCCTAGCTCTTCTAAGAGACCTAGAGCAGTTCTTAATCACTCGTATCAACACTTCCCAGCCCTGAAAAGGATGAGAATGTTTTGATAGGAATTAAAAAATTATGAGCTTTATTGTTACACTAGTTGTTTTCTTTTGAAAGACTTCACTCACTCCAATTATTCCCCCCGCGCCATGCAAGTTTTTGATCGCGTTTAGTGCGGCAACTTCACCCCTCATGGTCTAATTTCAAACTCCTCTACCTTTTCTTACTTTCTTCCAAGTGGTTATTTAAAATTTCCTTTCAATAACCGCACGCAGTTATTTCAGAGGTAACGTGTAACGGACTTAAAATATTATTCTCTTAATCCTTGTTATTAAAGAAATTTATCCCTTCTCTCCTCGTTCCGTCGAGATGCGGCAAATGGTTGAAAGACGGGCTTTGCTGTCATGGAGATGTGACGTAATTTTCTCTTCATTTTCCTATGAAAGCGAAAAGGAAACTAAATCAACTAGGGGAGTGGTTTCCCACCCACCCCTCCACCAGCGTTGTGGCATTGTATTTAATGTGGACTGCTTTATATTTTTATATTTAACTTCAGCAAATTGTTCTCGGTTCAATTTATTATGATGAGTGGATAATAGAGCTTTCTCTAAGGTTCCACGTAAATGTATAACCACTACCATTTTGACAGATTCAACGTGTATTAGCCCTTCTACACGGTTGCTCTTCAGTAGCACTAGGATCCAACCACGAGTCCATGGCCATGACCACTAGGTTTCAGGAAGACATCGGCCCTCTCTATACGATGGGTTTTCAGCAGTCCAAAGGCCCCGGTGCAAAAAAATAAGGGCACTATCTTTGTTCGGTTTTAGCAAGTGGAAAAGTAAAAATATATGAATATTTTAAATATACAAAGCTATTTTAACATCAACGCGCTCTGAAGAACACAAGAAAGCAAAGCTACGTACTACCTACATTTACTTATGTGTGAGCCTCAGTGATCGCCCAGGTTCAATTGGATACCACGACAAACCTCTTCAGGGACAGTGTAAATAGAGTTAAGGTACTGCCGCAACTGGAAGACGAGAAATAATTTAATAAATAATAAAAAATTAAACAATAAATGAACAAGACAAATAATAACATAGGTATTTGGAAATAAAGCTATGTTGATAAAGAATAAAAAGTTTATTATAAGAAGTTTGGACTTTTTTTTTTGTTTACCTATTAACGAAAAACTAGCAGTTTGGCTAACAATCTTTTCCTAACCTTAGTCTACGCAAAAGTTTTAATAACTTATCCCAGGGTTACCTAGGTTTGATGCAACTTTGTTTTCAATTGCTATTAGCGATAAATACCGAGGAGAACTTGGACCACACAGTTTCTTAAATAATTTTTAATTTGCTAAATAATTTCTCTGTGATTGTAGATGTGACAGGAATTGTGTAGAGTAATAACGTTGCTGTAAATACTTCTGTTAGGGCATATTCTAGCTTTCCATATTTGCTCATTATTTCTTGACATAATTGCTAAACAGTCACTGCCTGCGTTAATTTAGGGAGAACTAAGTGGTAAATATTAAGAAATTGAAGGGAAACGCTTGGGCCAATTATATCAGAATACTTATTTTGGAATCCGTCACACTTTTGTAACAAAATTATTTCATCTACATCTAGTAAAAATGTCGGTCTTAGAAAATTAAATCTTTGACAGATTGAGCTCATACTAGTAAAACGTGCATTTATTTGAGGTATATTCTATCGAGTATGGACCTTATTGAAAACAGTCATTTTAAACATTTCTTTCCAGTTTCAAAATCGGTGATCAGAAGCTAATTCATTGAAATGTTTTTTTTTAACTTTCCTTTACCTTTTTTCTGGAAAGTGGGGATCTTTACCATATTTTTTCTTGGAATTTCACTTGCTTTGCACTTGAAAGATTCAAAGTCGTTTCTATAAATTTGCATCGTGAACGGCGGTATATATTGAACTGCAATCATTTCCTTCTCGAGCAACACTGCATTGAGCTCATTCTATAAGTCACTATTAAGAGAAATACTTGGGGCAGAAGTACTCGTAGAAGGCGGACTAAGAAATTTGTTCATTTTGGATAATTTTTGTTTACTTCTTGGCATTGTCAGCGCACCATTGGGTTTCTTTTTGGTATCCATAATTTTAAGGACCATATTTTCTTGAATTTCACTAGCTTTGCACTTGAAAGATTCAAAGTCGTTCCTATAAATTTGCATCGTGAACGGCGGTATATATTGAACTGCAATCATATTTCCTTCTCGAGCAACACTGCATTGAGCTCATTCTATAAGTCACTATTAAGAGAAATACTTGGGGCAGAAGTACTCGTAGAAGGCGGACTAAGAAATTTGTTCATTTTGGATAATTTTTGTTTACTTCTTGGCGTTGTCAGCGCACCATTGGGTTTCTTTTTGGTATCCATAATTTTAGTTTTCTAATTTATGAAACACAATTCTCCGCACGTGTTTGCTGACCAAGACAGGCAGGAGAAACATAATGCTACGCTACCAAATGTTGTTGGGGAATCCCAGGCTATTTTTTTATTCATTCGGTAATATCGAACTCACCAGAAGGTCTAGAATTCAAAATGGTTCATCCAGATAGACAAAAAATATACACGGACAAGAAAATACAATACAATATTTTATTATAATTATTTTTAAAAAAACTCTACAAAAGAGCTGAGGAGGGAAGGGGCAAATTGACATCAGTCTATTGCAGATACGAGTAGATTGAAAAATATTGAAACAGGAAACTATATATAGCTTATTATGAATCATATTGCTATTAAAAATAAAGGAATTGCTTTATGTGTAGGTTTTTTAAGATGTAATAAGACAGAATGTAAGATAGAATATAAGATAAGAATGTAAGATATAAGAAGAATGTAAACAGAACTTCAAGTTTATTTTCAAGTAACAGCTAATAGAAAAATTTGAAAATAATATAAACTTTTTAATAAGTAAAGTTATACAAACAACGGAAAGAATTCCCTACAAGTTCGAAATTACTTTCAACTGAGTGTTGCAAACTTTTATACTTATTACTTAAATGAGGGAGAAATTATCGCAAGCTCTCGGCTTGTTTGGTTATCAGGGCCCTTGGGGGCTACGCGGGCATATCTTAAGACACCAAGCGGAAGAAATAAAAACAATCATTCGTGATCCATAAAATATGCTATAAAATTCTTAGAGACAGTTCTAGCAAAGAATGTTGACAGAATGTAAAAACAATTTTTTTTCACAAAGATTATATTTTTTGTCCATGTGCAACTTATCTCATTGAACTTACTACGGCATTTGCATAATTTATATCTAAAGACATCAACTCCCTCCTCATTGAACTCTCTTCTGACTTACTTTCATAAGAGTAGGATTTGTTTGAGCACGGTTGTGAATACATCAATGTACATTTGAGTCACGTAGATCATTTATAAGAAATATTTTTATTCAAAATTTGTCTCACAAAATTTGTCTCTTACTTTTAAAAACACAAATTTGTCTCATGAGACGAGAACACTAAAATCATAAATCTTGACTCGAGGCAAGTAAAAGATGGATCTTATTGCATTGTGGTCTCGGTACTTTTAGGATGAATGGAATTAAACTTTGCGTCACTCGAAGAAGGGGAGAAAGTGTTTCCTCGTGCCTCGGGGGTCGAGTCCACGGTGCACCTGCATCACGTGCCAGGAAGAAGTGGGTCGGAGAAAGCAAAATTTTCACTGGACACAGAAGATTCATGATATCCCGCTCTGTGAAATGGAAAGTGTTACGAAAGATTCTGGACTTACATAAGTGAAAATAGCGAATTGGAGCAGAAAATTCCCCAAGAAGGGTCCATTTTTAATACCCCAGCAACAATTTCCAAATTTACTTTAACAATAATATAAAAAATTTCTTTTCGACTTCGGTCAACAAAGAAAATTTTATTTTAATCTCACTTTTTATTAAGTAATTACAATTATTACAAATATGTATATACACACGTATAACAGAATCACAATATTAAGTTGCAAAATAGAAAGCGGTTTTCCTTGCAATTTTCCATTTCCCTTTCTATACATGGTGTTGCACCATCTTTTTTGGTTTACTATTTATTAATTAATTTAATTTAATTATTCCAATTTAATTATTCCAATAAAATAGTATAGTCAAAACAAATTACATTCTCAGACATACCCTCCCATGTAAAATTCGGACCCATGACATTTGGATTGAAGGTTCAACGCTCTATCCATTGCGCTACGAGAACACAACGAGCAATTTTCCTTTTTATCTATGGCAGGGATGGCGAACCAATGGCACGCGTGCCAATGATGGCACGCGATAGAATATTTTGGGCACGCCATCGATCTAAAACGATTTACATTTTAGGTTAAAATAATTAAGTTTACTATGAAGTATTATGAGCAAACGCGAGTGATCCGTCCCGACGCCGACAAGTCGGGGAGCAGACTCGTTTGTTATGTCTTGCGTAAATACTTCGTATATTATAAATTGCTAATGATGCAAAGTTTATCTACGCATAGTGTGTGTATGTAACTATTTCTAAATATATTCAAGTTGTTTAAAAACATATTCTAACGTTTACATCAATAGTTCAGCTTGTATACATCTAATTTATTAATGTGATCTAATTCTTGTCTTTTAAGTCTAATTGGTAAAATAACTCTCACTGCTTTATTTTTAAAAATTTTAATGACCTGAGACAAAAGCGAAAGAGCAGACACTACAGAAATCTCGTACAAGCACTCAATTTCCTAAAAACAAATAAATCTGCCCATGAGCCCGCAGTCGTACGCAGTCAGTAAAAAGGTTTTTTTGGCGGGGGGAGGAGGAATCAAGCGAGAGCACATAGAATAGTCAATTTCATCGACACAACTGTACACACATTTAACGTTTTGTGTTAAATTTACGATTTTTAATTGCTATTTAACAGGGTTAGTTCAACAAAAAGCAAAAAGTGCGAGATAGTAAGTGTAGCAGAGAATTTCAAACTTGGTGGGCTGAGAAATATGGCATGATCAATAAAGGCGACAAAGCGGTGTGTGTTTTATGTTCTGTAACAGTGGTATGCAGAACATCGTCTGTAAAATGGCATTTTGAAACAAATCACAAATCCTTTTGTGAAAAATGCGAACCAGAGCAAAAAGAATTAATTGCAAGTGCAATAAAAGACAGAAATAAACAGTCGACGTCTATGTTTAAATATGTAAGCAAAAATTGTCACAAGTGCGGCAAGTTACTAGGCTGCAAATGCCATTGCTCGGCATGGTAAACCTTTTCAAGAGGGAGAGGTTTTGAAGGAAGCTTGGTTGGCATATGCGCCCTCACTTTTTGATGATTTTGATAATAAAGATAAGATAATTCAGCGCATTAGAGATGTTCCTCTATCTAGAAACACAATGAAAGATATAATCTTGAAATTGGCAGAAAATGTTACAGATCAACAAAAAAAATGACATTAACTCCGCTCCTTTTATATCGCTATGTCTTGACGAAAGTATTGACATTACTAAATCGGCACGTTTAGCTGTCTTTGCTCGATATTGTGTAGGAAACATCATTAAGGAAGAATTAATTGCGATAACATCGTTGTTAACTACAAAGGGCACCGATATTTGTACGGCAGTTAGAAATTCGCTTGCTGAGAAAGAAATTGATTTGAAAAAAATTGTTTCAGTAACCACTGATGGTGCTCCAAATATGGTAGGCAAAAAAATGGTTTCATTTCTTTATTTAAAACAGACGTAGGACATTCGATTCTTGAATGCCACTGCATTATTCACCAACAAGCCTTATGTGCAAAGAGTGGTTTAACAACTCTTGATAATGTAATAACTTTAGTCACAAAAATAGTCAACCTCATTTCGTCACAGGCTTTAAATAAACGAAAGTTTGATGCTTTGTTGGATGAAGTCAATTCGGTGTATAATGGCTTAATAATGTATAACAATGTTCGCTGGTTGAGCCGCGGGAACGTACTTCAAAGATTTGTTGATTGCTTGGAAGAAATAAGACTGTTTCTACAAAATGAGAGCAAAATTGAACAATACCCACAATTGATGGATATTATGTGGCTTTTGAAATTGATGTTTTTTACAGACATAAGCCAACATTTCAATGAATTGAACATAAAGCTTCAAGGCCCGAATAAAACAGTTATCGTCTTGATGGATCTCATTCGCGCTTTTGAAACTAAACAATATGTTTTCAGAAACGATATTATTACAAAAAACTACAAGTACTTCCCAAACTTGAACAAAAATATCAAAGATTTAGATTCCCAAGAGAAACGAAATGAAGAAAATTTATTGATGACTTTTATTTCCATAATGGATTATTTAATCAAAGAACTTTCAGCGAGATTTTCTCAGTTCAAAGAATTATCGGAAACGTTCAAATTTATTATGTACCCTGATGTGATTTCATTTGATAAACTGAACTTGTCTCAATTCGATTGGTTGGAAATTGAAGAACTTGAAAGGCAACTGATTGATTTCCAGTCTAGTTCAATATGGATTCAAAAGTTTATTGAAACAAGGAAAAAGTTGGAATTGATTGAAGCAGAAAGATTGGCAAGCAATCTAAGTAAAAATACCAGTAACAAAATTTTGGAAACACGGAATTCGATTCCAGACGCATTTAACTGTTTGAAGAAGTTGGTGTATGCTATTTTAACCATATTTTCATCTACCTATGCCTGCGAGTCATTATTTTCAGAGATAAATAACAGCAAAGACTCGCTTAGAAACCGTTTAACAGACGACCCTAATTCAGCATGCATTCTACTAAAAGTAACATCTTATAATCCTGATATAAGTTATTTGTCATCTAATCTACAACAGCAGAAATCACACTAATGTTATTTTAATTTAAATTACAAGTATAACATTTACTACTAACTAAAACATTTACTACTATACAGTGCAAAATGTATTTTTTCGTATTAAATAAAGAATTTTGATTTGTTCGTATTTAGTTTTATTAGTTCTTCACTAATCGCAAGTCAAAATTATTTGATGGCACGCCTGTAACTCATGAAACGGTTTTTTAGAAAAAATGGCACACTGATCCCAAAAGGTTCGCCACCCCTGCTCTAGGGGGATTATTTTTGTTTGTTGCTATTTATTCATTCATTAAATGTTGTAGCGTGTTTTTATTCTGGGATACAAGAGGAAGAACGGAAGAACGTAGATAGTTATTACAGGTGATGATCCCAGTATAGAACAGAAGGGGTGCGCTGCTTTCCATTCGAGACGGGAATCCATTACATGCGGAAGTCCAACTTCTTTTTCCGAAGAAGATACGACCATTCCTTACTCGGGATTCGAACCCGACACACTTGGTTACAAGCCGAGAGTCATATCCATCCTACTGCTGGGTGGCAATTAACTAAATAGAATTAATGAAGTAATATTTAAAAAAAACTGTATTAACATCAAGTGCCAACCACTATAAGTTTTAAAAAATGTATTTGAACTTGAGTGAATGACAAAAAAGTATTTTGTTAACGATTGAAAATTTAGAACAAGATATATATATATATATAGGGAGAGTATGAATTAATAGTAGGAATGGAAAAAGGAGGGAAAAAATTATCTATCGATCAATGGGAATATCTATACAAAGAAAATTTTCTTTCATTTCTCAGTAGTCTAAAAAATTCATCTGATTTAGTGGTGTCGAGGACGACACCTAAGTCCCTTCCCCTCTTGAAACTACGTCAACAGGAGGACTTGACATGCCCCAGTCCCTCTTCCGTGGATGCAGGACTCGAGTCCACGACACGCCAGCCACAAGTTATTGGCCATAATCATTAGGCTACCACGGCTATGAACGGATTTCATGAAATAATAATAATAGTTTTTCTTCTTCCAGAAATATAAACGCCACTGTAGCCTAGTGGTCAAGGTATCGGATTGTGGCTGGCATGTCATGAGTTTGAGCCAAGTACCACTAAAGACTCGCCGTATAGGAGAGAGATGCACGTTAAATCTGTCGAGAGCTCAAACGTCCATCCGTTGGTGTGGTGTGGTAGTTAGGAGAGGGATGGTGTAGTCCTCGCCACTTGACCGTGGCTCAAAATGACGTCGCAAAAAGCCCTCGTGTAGCTTAATAGTGCATCGTTAATATTCACTCCAGAAACATAAAAGAGCCTTTAACTAAACGTGGAACACGTATTCCGATTGGATTTGATTTTTTTACTAAAGTCATCCTTTGAGGCTGTGCAAGGACTATTTGCGACGTCCTTTAGATCCCCAATCTAGGGAACTGGATGTCATGTGAGCTCACACTACGTTCTCCACGCTGCACCAATGAAAGGATTTTCACAACAGATTTATAATGCATCCTCCCTCTAAAAGAATTTGAACCCCCATCGTGATGGGCACGATTCCTTGACTTTGACCATTAGCTACCAATGCCCCCTAGTTTCAGACAAAAAATTGTGACGGAGAAATTTGCAACGTGGTAATTTTCCATGCAGTTTTTTTAAGATTTCAAAGAATTACATAAATCAGTAATTTTTTTCCTTTAACATATCAAGTAAAAACGAATAAGGAAACGAAATAAGGAATACATTTGATATGAGAGAGAGAGAGAGAGAGAGAGAATGAATCAACTCAGATAAAAATGGATACAATGATGTCTGAGAGATCAGAATGTGATATTAATCTTTTGGAGCCATATCCCTCCATATATATATATATATATATATATATATATATATATATATATATATATATATACAATTCCCTTTAATTTCATCTTAAGCAACTTTTGAATTTGTAATAGTCTTGACCCTTCGGGACTCGAGCCAGCCAGCTTCTCCACCTAACAGGATCAAATCATAACTTTATTTCTTAAAAATTAAATGCTCATCGTATTTAAATTAAAGTTACATGCGACATCCTCGTACGATGTCTTTCAACCAGTCACAAGGTTCGTCCATGAAAGTCATGGAATTTCGGAACTTCTGGTTACCACTTTAAAAAAAGCTCCCGTTTCCAGAGAAAATTCGCCCACTTCTAGTCCTCACTACATGAAACGCTGCTTATGGTAACTGCTATCCTTCGTTTTTTGTAAATAGTCGCATGTGTGTGCGTGCGTGTGTACTGAAAATAAATGTGGATTAATAACAACCATTCTGTCAGTACAAAAATTACTGCATCCATCCAAAATTAAATGATCACTCATTAACCCAATACATCACTTCACTCGGTGGATCATTTCATACAGATATAGCACAAAAGAGATTTTCACACACCATCTCACTCATTCATTCACTGCCGTATCACGCGAGCTATGGAACTGTTCAGCACACACTTGAAATTTCACAAGCACGTTTCTTTTGTGGAGTAGAGACTAGCTAAGAACAGGTTTTGCAGAAATAGATTGTCAAGGGTGTGTGTGTTAGAGATAAATATGTTGCTCTTTTGTTCTTGCTCTTTTTTAAATCAAAAAGTGAATGCTGTGAGAATTTTTTTTGAATGTTAGAACTTAAGATACCAATAATTTAAAAATAATATATAATCATACAACATGACTTAAATGACTGTCAACAACATGAAACAAAGTGGGCGGGTTATAGCTAGTTCTGCCTGAAAACACGTGCAAAATAACCTGGAAATATTTTCAAACTTTTCAAGGAAAAAAAATTGTTAAAAGTTTTTTTTTTTTGTATTAGCTTTAAAAGAACGCACAGTATTTACTATCATTAAACGACGAATGAGGTCAAATGGAGAAAGGGAAGGGATAGTTTAATTTCCCCAACTTTTAAACATCCATTGCGGAGAGAGTACATTCATTATCTCTGCCTGTCGCAAGTAGGAAATAGGAGTAATATTCTAGAAAGTTTTGCAAATCTAAACATGACAATTCGCGATTTTATTGTTTGAATGAAGATGCAACTCTAGTTTTGATCTTGTTTCACTTTTCTAAAAATGCATCTTGTTATTTATTTATTTTTTCAAAAATGCATGTTAGTAAAGTTTTTTTCCGCTAAAATATTCATAATATTATGATATTCACACATATTTCCACTCAACCCTTGGCAACACTTTTCAAAAAAATTGAACTACACTAATTTGTAGATAATATTTTTTATAATTCATGATTTTGAAATAAAAAAAGAGAGATTAATTAAACGATTGCTTATGACCGTCGCTCTTTGAAACTACACCAAGGATATTAGTGTCGAAGCGCGTAAATTGTAACATGGGTTATAGTGTCTCTCCATCCCTCCGAGAGCTATTTGTGCGCGTGATAAAGGGAGTTACAGTAGCGTCTCTCTGCTTGTAAAATAACACGATGATTACTGGAGTTAGAACTCGACATTGTGAGCCTCGGTCAAGTGACGAGGAGGACAACTGAGCTGGCAATCCCTTCTCCGAACTGCCAATGAGAGGACATTGAGCCTCAACATTGCCCCCTACATGGCGGGTCTTTAATGGCACTCGAACCCCCAACACTCTGGCCACGAGTTCGTGACTCTAACCATTAGGCTACCGTGAGATTTTGACTCAAACCCGACCTTTCAGTTGTCATGAACAGTATTATAGATGAGATGAAGCTAATGATCTATAGGTTCTAATAAAGAGTCCTGAGGACAAATATTCAAATAAATGAAAAATTGACTCATCTGAAAGACACTCTAAACAATCTCAAAATGCATGAAGCTCTCCAGTCGTACAAAACGTTCAATAAAGCTTATCCGAGAACTTTACACGTTAGGGTTCCACTCTTAACACCTATAAATATTTAGATTAAAATAACGAGTACTATGAATTCATAAACCAAACCTCCAGCCAATTCTTCAATGAACTAACACCGCAATATCTATTTTTACATTTAAAGTAACTTAGAAACTAATCTGCGTTTTCACTGAAACTGTGAGCAAAGAATTGATAAAAGAAGGAATCTTCATGAGATAAACCACTCCAAAGTGACGACATTATGTTATTTCCAAAATTTCACACCACACTCACGTGAGAGTTTTGAGCCGCGACAGATTTAATGTGTGTCAATCCCTCTAAATGGTGGATCCTTAGTGGCTCCAAGACTCGAACCCACGATTCGACACACACAACATCGGTCAACGAGTTCACGACTACGACCCCAAAGGCTACCGCGGCTACAGAATAAAAAGTTGTACATAGTTTAAATAATCCAAGTAAATCAAATTTAACAGTTTATACCAGAGAATATGCGTTGGAGAGACCCACCTGGTGAAACAAGTAACGATTTGATTGGCGTGGTGTGAAATTTCGAACAAGTTAGATTTTGTCACCTAACCAAAACTTTGAGTTCCAAGATAACGTCACCAATAATATTCCTCATATAACACTGAGGCTACATTAGTTGAAACACTGACCAGTGCAACCCATTGTTCTTTAATATTTAGATGATAATTTCTTTAAAAAAAAAGTTTTTTTCCCGTTAAAATATTAATTTTTCTGAAGCCTTTATGCAAAAACAAATAAAATCCTGAGAAGTGAACATTTTCCTTAATGACTGACCCATCATCTGTTTGAAAACATGTGTCGCTTTTATAAAGCAAATCCAACAGAATTTTTAAGCAATATTTGAAGGTACCCTTTTTAGTCCCGTTTTCGAAGAACTTTATTTCAATCTAGCTTTCTTTCCGGCGTGTTTTGGGAAAAAATTACCCAAATAGTTCCAAAAAATCTCTTAATTAACATGATGTGCATTCCATTTCTCTTGTTTTTTCTACAAAACATTTGCAGGATATTTAAGATGAGGAACGTTTTGTGTTAAAATCTGGAAATATGTTTTCTACAACTTGAGTTGTATACAACGATCGTGTTTTTATTATGCACTACGTCAGTTTTTTATTTCTTTTTCAAATTATCACTCATTAACTTAACAGTAAGTGATTTTTTCCTCCACGGACATTCTGTTCCTCGGAAGTGGAAAAGCCAATTATTACCTCCCTCTGCGTTTATTTGGAACGAGGTCCGTTCCATAAGGAAATGGCTTCCTGAGGAATTACCGCCACAATTCGAGGCTCTTGTAGGAGAGGGAAGAAAAGCGAGACAGAAAAAAAAAAAGAAATGGGCGAAGGAGGGGAAGGAGGTCAATAGGAAAAGACTATAAAAGCTTCGTTTTTCCGCTTCCAAATGTGTTCATAAAGTATTCACAGTCGTCCGCTTGTTTCCCATTGAAGGTAAGTTCGCTTTTGTTTATTATTAAATCCGGATTTTTAAAAAGGAAAATTTTTTTTAAGTCTGACAAGAGAGTTGGGTCCCTTTCTTTTTTTTAATTCGTGAGAAACAGAACCTATTTGGTGAATGTCAGCTATTGGTGATATGGATCAGTAAACAAAATCGAAAGTGAAATGACGTCCGTGAAAAATTACTTGATTTCTTCTGGAATCCAGTTGTTAGAATTTTTTGCATTCAGTAACAGAGATTAAAATGATCTGTTTAGGGTCTTATGAATTTTAATTCAATGAGATTTCTCGCCAAACATAAGTACAAAACATTTTCTGTAGTATAGTCAAAATAAACTACATTATGACAACATAATTTTTTTAATAGAGCCAACAGCCGAAAAAATTACAAGTACAACTTTTTAAACTTATATGTTGAATAATTAAAAAAATTAAGAGTCAACTCATTACACTTACTTATTGAAAAAGTAGGAAATTTTGCCAAATGAGGGTTTCAAGGCCTTTTACAGTAATCCAATGAACATAAATGATACATTGGAATGAAAATAAATGATGCAGCAATTCAACGGAACGGTAGGAGAGCATTTTAAGAAGTAAAATTGAAGAGTTATCGTTTGGCTGGAATATAATATTCTTTAACATTTTTAAATGTACAAAATAATATTTCCTCTCTTTTCAGACAAGTGATATCGTAAATTGAACATGATTTAAAATTACGTTCATAATAAGTAACCCTTGCGTTACTCTAGAATGATGCTTATTTAAACTAACATATCATATGATTCTAAAAAATTTAAAATTGATGTATTGATAATCAACTTTTCATTTAACTACTTTATATCAAACATGAATTAATGTTTTCATGCGTTAAGCGATATGGCATTTTGTTTCTGTTACACTTATTGGTAAACTAATTTAAATTTTGCAAAGCTAGCAGTGAAATTTATGTGTCGAGGAGGCATGAAGACGAAAAACAGTTTCTTAAAATGGGCCTTTAATAATCAATCATAAAGTCACTGCGCTCGTTACTGGAGCGATAAAAAAACAATAAGTTCAAAAATCAACATTACCAGAGACATCCGATTCGAACCGTCTTCTAATATTGTAAAATGAATTTCTAATCTGAAAATGGTGATGCAACCTGCAGTTGCATTGCCAACCAGCCCTTCTCTCCCTCTAAGAGTTAAAACTCTCACACACTTCTTATATTTCTGTTTCTCCTTCTCTCTCCGAAAAACTAACATGAGCCGAGTTTAAATACTCGCTCGATTTGCATTGCAGTTGCTGCCAACCACAAATCACGAAACTCAAAAAGATCGGGTTCGAATCGGTGTGCTTACTTTCATTGAGATCATGGAACGGGATTGGAAAAACAACACAAGGAGATCATAAAAATTTGGATCCGACTTTTTAAATGTCTAACAATCGGCCCCCTTTTTCCAATCTCGTGCCATTATCTCTTACAAATCAGTAAATTAATTTTAATCTATAATCACATGTTATACAATTTAACACAAAAAATACATTTTATTCACAATCTTTATTGTAATAAACAAACTAATATTTTAATCTTAAAGAAACAAAGTATTATTCTCTAAAAAGAAATAATTTTCTACAAAATTCTAACAATTTTTCCTTTACCATGGGTTTGGTAAAAATGTCCGCCAAATTATTTTTGGTACCTATATATTTAATTTGGAAAACCTTGTCGTATATCAAATTCCTTAGGAAATGATAACGAACATCGATATGTTTTGTTCTATAATTTTCTACCGGTGACTTTGAAAAACTTATAGCAGCTTGATTATCACAAAACATATAAAAGTTATGAACCCTCCCATTGACACTCGATCATCCCTATTTGTAGCAAAATCCAATCCGAGTCTGAATAACATCTTAGTTTTAATGATTTAACTTTTGAAAGTTCTAATTTGTATTCTTGAAATACCTCGTCAAATGACTCACCTCGTAATTGTGTGTTACCTCGCGCAACTAAGCGGGCCTTGTATCTAACAATTTTATTATTTTCATCCTATTTAATGGTATAAACCCAACGGTTTTCTAAAATTTTTATATTATCCGGATGATCAACTAAATCCCAAACTTTACGTTCCATCATTACGTTAATTTCTTTATCCATTGCATCATGCCATTTCGATGCGTCTCTGGATCTTATCGCCTGTTTGTAACAGTTAGGAATAGTTACTTCAACCATAAGAGCTTCTTGTTGCTCTGACAAATCTGAAAATCTCTGGGATTCGGTATTATCTTTTCTAAAATTAAATAAACTAGGATCATACTCAATATTATGCCTCTTACAGTATCTCTCTATTTCGTTAAAAGATTTCAATCGGGTTGCTTCCCCTTCTATACTATAATATACGTTAGATCCAGTTACTTTCCTACCTATATTTTGAATCCACTTAACCTCTGTACATGGGATCAAGCTATGATTATCGGAAGATACATCTGGTTTTTCAGATGTTGAGGGCGTTTCCGTACTTGTCTTTGAAACTAAACGACTCGTTAATGAATCTTTTACTCTATCAAAATCATCCTCATCATCATAATAATCAGGAAGGTTTAAATTATATCTAAGGTTACTATTGGGCTGCGGTAGCCCAGTGGTTAAGGTATCCAACCATGGCAGGCATGTCATGAGTTCGATCCCAGTACCACTAAAGACCCGCCGTGTAGGGCAGCGATGCACGTTAAATCTGTCGAGAGCTGAAACGTCCCCCCGTTGGTGTGGTGTGGTAGTTAGGAGAGGGGGGTGCCAGCTCAGGTGTCGTCCACGTCACTTGACCATGGTTCAAAATTACGTGGTCCGTCGCCAAAAGCCCTCGTGTAGCTGAACAGTGCGACGTTAATATTAACTCACTCACTCACTCACTAAGGTTACTATTAACTTTTTGTCTAAAATTAATTCCCCTCTTATTTTCATCGAATCTTACATTAATAGTCTCGACTAATTTATTTTCATCTATCAACCATATTCTATAACCCTTAGTACGTTGTGCGTATCCCATCATAATTCCCATTTTCGCACGCATATCGAATTTTTTTTCTAATTTGTTTTGGCACACCAGCATATGCCAAACATCCAAAAGGTTTTAGATGCAATACCGATGGTTTTCTACCTGAATATTTTTCGAAAGGCGTTTTGTTACTGTCTTTGTGACAAATTCGATTCCACGCATAAGTGAAACAAAGTAATGCTTCTCCCCAAAACTTATGGGGAACTTCACTAGACTTAAGGTATGTGTGTGACTACCTTCGGAGCACTTTTTTTTGAAATATATAAAATTTCAATTAAATAAACCTTTTTTTATTTGAAATGGGACATAAAAGTAAGAATTCCAATACAGTTCTTACAAAGTTAAAAGTAATTTTGGAAATATTGGGAATTTTGAGTGAAATTTTAGTGAAAAATTGCAGTTGCGGTAAGGATTGTATTGAAAATTCTAATTAATATATTCTTATAATATTTATACAGTACATAAATGACATCATTATCTGTGTTGATAGCTATAAAATTTGTAAATACTTCTGAAAGTTTTTGAGATATGTCAATTTTTATGCAAAAACTCAATTTTTTACAAAACACTAATGTTATTTTCTCACAAAAAGTGCAATAAAATAAAATATATACAAAGAGATTAGATTATAATCTAGAATACAGATAACACTAAATAAAACATTTTCTAAAAATTTCAAGTCAATATCTTAAAAAGAAATTCTGTAGTGAACTGTGTACCGTGAAGAAAAAAATTGAAAAACATAGTTTTTCAGGAAATGCATTTAAAGATTTTAATATTACATGAAAAAATTTCTACAAATTTTACACTTTTAAAACTCACTATATTTATAGCTCAAGCTCTTTTTAGCTTCATGTAAAGCTGATTTGACCTTTATTTTACCCTTTTGTTGTTTTCTGGAGAGTTTTGTAGACTATAACAATTTTTTGTTTTTAGCGAAATTTTGGTGAAAAATTGCAGTTACGACAAATCTTGTACACAAAATTCTAATAAAAGTATTTAAATAATATTTATCGAGTACATAAACAACATCTTTATCTGTGATAGGAATAAAAAAAATTGTAATGTTTTTGAAAGTTTTTAAATATGCCAAATTTTATGCAAAAACTCAAATTTTTAAAAATTAATGCTTTTTTTCTTTCATAAAAAGCAATAAAGTACATAAATATATACACAGAGATTAGATTTTGATTCATAACACAGATATAACTATATAAAACATGTTCTGAAAATTTAGATTTAGTATCTTAACAATATATTTTGTGTAGTGAGCTTTATCGTGAATAAAAATATTTAATAACAGTTTCTCGTAAAACACATTTAATAATTTTAACTCAAAATAATTACTTTTCTACTCACTAAACATTTTCAAAACTCCCCATATTTATAGCTTAAGCCCTCTTTAGCTTCATTTTTAGCTAATTTGGACTTTTTCTTGGCTTTTTGTTTTTTTCTGGATAGTTTTGTTGAGGGTAATGACTGGCGTTTCGATTTTTGAATTCTCTACTTGTCAATTCCCATATAGTTTTTAAGTGTCGTTGGATCAATTCCTATACCTAAATAATTAAATACAGGCAATAGCCCTAAATAACCCGAATTATATAAGAGGACAGCCATATATGAACCCAAAAACAAAGTTTTTTTATGAACAAAAATTTCTTTCGACAAAACAGACCACAATACATTATTAAAGCTTTCATTATTATTTTGAGTCTTGCCATGGAGGCATTTTTTTAGTAACTCCTTATCACAGAGTGCTAAATAAGTAGGCTTTATCACTTTAATCACGTAATTTGAAAGGCCTGCTGTTTTGTCCACATATACTTTGCCATCACTTAATGCTTGTTTATATTTGCACCAGCTGTCTTTCCCTGTTGGACATTGCCCATGCATGGGATTTTGATTGCTAGAGCAGCAGTGAAAGAAGGCAGCTATTACAGCAGATTGCATTTTTTCGAGGCATCCAACATTGCTGCGGATGGCAATCCCATAATAGTTCTACAGTTTATCGATAAATTTATCAGTTAATTTCCCCTTCCCACCAAGTCCTTTGGTGTTCTTTTTTAGTTTCCTTAAACGTGAGCCTACTCTTTTTTGTATATGTCCTATACATTCAAGTTTTGTGACACTGTTTTCACCATATATATCCTTCACTTGTAAAAATCCCTTGGAATCACCATCACCATAGTACTCGGTGTAATTCAGGTCTCGTTTGATTAGTGACCTTTCAAAAATTCTAAAAGCTCCAACAGCTTCCATGTTTCCAGAGGATCCTTTATAATTTGAACATACATGCTCACGTTTCACATTCAATTCACACATTTTACAATACTGAGTCATTACTTCCAGATCTAAAATTTTTCCCGTATCAATGGAAATAACTGAAACGCAGCCATTAAGTGACATATGGCCTCTCCGCTGCCATGAGCCATCTACCGAAACACCACAAGTTGTACTTTTTTTTTTAAATTTTGCACTTCTTTAGATGCAGCTTTCATATTTTCTTCAGAACATAACTGTACTGCTTCCAGCAGTTTGAGTTCATGAGCTCTGAAGGTATTTTTAGAAATGCATGGCAAATTTAAAGTGCATAACAACTTCTTACCAGCTGTGAATCCTCTGCCAATCAATCCCAATCCAAATACCAATAAAGTATTGAGAGAGAATTTCTTATTTTCTTTAGGAGTAGAAGTAAAGCCAGTCATGAACCCACAACTGCAAGCCACACACAAATTAGAGCAAAGTCCTTCCTTAGAATCTTCTGCCAGTTTCAATCCAGTTGCATAACATTCCGGACAACACAAGATTGAAATAATTCCCATCAAAGCTTGGAAATTAATAATTCTATTTCCTGTAGAACCATGAAATTCAGGTTCAGGCACATGAAAACTGTCAAAAGTGCTCAATTTCGCTTCACTTGCAGACGTACTATTATTACTGTTAAGTGCTAACTTGGTAAACCTATTACCATAAAATTTTCTCTTTCTAGATACTTTCGATCTAGCTTTCGGCATTTTGAAATTACTCACAATCAAATAAAACGTTAAAATTAAATGAAAATTAATGAATTAACTGAAAAATTATCAAAAGTAAGTAATAATTAAGAAGAACGCTTTAGAATGAACAATGTAAACAAACTATAAACGATATTATTATTGCCATTCAGTAAAACAAGCTTGAATTAAAAAAAACAGTTGCCAGATTAAAAAAATAAGTAACGGATACTTAATAAATAAGTAAAGGATACGTTGATCTATATTTACCATAAATATTAGATATTTATATATTGCTTAAAAGTCACGAAAAAGACGTTCAAACTTTTTGTTTACATTTTTATGTCTCTTTAAACACCCATTTCCGGTTTTGAAAATTCCATTTCCGGTTTACTAAATAAGCTATAACTTAGCTTCTAAATATCGTAGGAACTAAAATAAAGTATTTTTGGAATCTTAAGAGTATGGGCTATAATATAAAAACATAAAAAAAAATTTCGAAAATTTTCTCCAAACCGAGGATTTTGGGGTAGTCACATACCTTAAGCAATGTTTTCATGTCATCTAGAGCGGTTAAATTGAATCTCTCCGCGACCCCATTCATTTCTGGCGTATATGAATTTGTTACCTCATGCTTTATACCCAGTTCTGTCAAGAAATTATCCATATTCTTATTACAAAATTGTAGTCCGCCACACATATCAGTTCTAACTGCTATTACCTTTTTACTTAGAAAACGTTCTGCTCGTTTCTGAAATCTTATAAACGTATGAAATACGTCAGATTTATTTCGGATAGGAAATAGAGTCACCTTTCTTGAATAATCGTCAATTATACTCAAGAAATATTTATTACCGCCTTGGCTTTCAGTTGGCATTGGACCACAGAGGTCCATATGCAACAATTCCAATGGACGTTTTGATCTTACGGCCTCCGTCTTTTTGAATGAAACTCTCTTGGACTTTGCTAATTTACACGGTATACAATGAATCTTACCATTATCAGTTAAGCGTGGGAGACCTTTTACACTATCATTTTTACAAGTTTTTACCAAGTAATCGCTATTAACATGACAAAAGCGTTGATGCCATATTTCTATTGATCCGTTTTTTGTTTTAGCGGTTATATCACTAAAAAAACTAATTTCTTTACTCTTTGGTATAATATAATGATCCGGCTTAAAAAAATACAAATTTTCATGGCGTGTCGCCGAGAACAATTTTATCCAGTCTTTATTAAAAACATTAATTTTACCTTTAGTACCCACAAAATGCGCACCTTTACTTTCTAATCTGGAACCGGATAGCAAATTTCTCCTCAACTTAGGATTAAATAATACATCAGACAAAGTTATTTCATGAAAACTCCCCTTATATTTTACCCGAAATCTAAGTGTACCGATTCCTTCTACGGGACAACTTTTATCCTCCGTTGCTAACGACATTTTCATGTTAGTTATCGGTTTAAGATCTAAAAATAAACTCTTGTCATTACAAAACTGACTCGTGGCAGCACAGTATCTATTACCCAAACACCTTTATCAGAGTTTTCCTAAAATAAGATACAACTAGTTACGAGTTGTTTATCTAGTTCTAAAAGACTACATTCAGCTTCACAAAATCTTAAATTTATATTAAACTCTGTGTTATAAAAGTTTCATTTACAGTTGAAGGAGATTTTTGTAGAGACTTTTTCTCTTTACAGTTTACTTTAAGATGCCCGTACTTATTACATACATAACACGGACCTATAGTCTTAATAGATCGTTTAACATTTTTAATAGTTTTACAGTTAAATACCTTACCACCTTTCTTTTGGTAATCATTCTTGCCATTTGGATCTCCATGAGCTGCAGCCGTAGCACCAGGTAACGTCTTCGACTTCTTCGAAGTGAAACTGCTCAAGTAAGCATTCTCCGCTTTCTCCAAATCTTGTTTCATCAACTGAAGACGATTGGCTTCTAATATCAGCTCTGCTTCAATTTTGACAACTCTGAAGTCCTCTTCTTTCCATCTGTAGATTTGTTGCACACGGTAGACTGGAATTCCTGAGGAAGCCACCTTATTAATTGAAATCCTATGTACAGGTCGTCCAATTTATGACCCGCTTCTTGTAGTCTGGTTGCCGCTGTCTTTACACGAGATATGAAGATTCCAACATCTTCCCCTGGTTGGTATTTTGTTCCAAAAAATTGATCTAATAGTTGAATTACTCTTGCTCTTGTGACTGGTTCGAAGTGATCTTTTAATATCTTCCATGCCGCTACTCCGTCAGTTGTTTCCGTTATCAGATTTTCAAATCTGAACTGATGTTAGTATAGATCAACGTATAACATATCCTTACGAAGTTGTAGATCTAATTTTTCCTTGTATGTTGCTTCTTCATCAGGTTGCTCTGGCTTGGTCTGTATTATAAACTGCCAGCAACCATAATGCATTAAGAGTACTTGCATATCATGCTTCCATGTGTTCCAGTTATTTGGAGTCAACACTGATATCTGGTTGTTAAACTCCATACCTGTTACTCGATTTAGCGTACTAGCAACAGAGTTCATAAAAAATAGTTCTAGACTGGAACAGTATTTAAATAGACAAAGTTCATGGCCTGGTTCAACTGCTTAGCCTGTCTCGACACAGTACATGGACTGGGCCCATAACCAAATTTGTTACACTTATTGGTAAACTAATTTAAATTTTGCAAAGCTAGCAGTGAAATTTATGTGTCGAGGAGGCATGAAGACGAAAAACAGTTTCTTAAAATTGGCCTTTAATAATCAATCATAAAGTCACTGCGCTCGTTACTGGAGCGATAAAAAAACAATAAGTTCAAAAATCAACATTACCAGAGACATCCGATTCGAACCGTCTTCTAATATTGTAAAAATGAATTTCTAATCTAAAATGGTGATGCAACCTGCAGTTGCATTGCCAACCAGCCCTTCTCTCCCTCTAAGAGTTAAAACTCTCACACACTTCTTATATATTTCTGTTTCTCCTTCTCTCTCCGAAAAACTAACATGAGCCGAGTTTAAATACTCGCTCGATTTGCATTGCAGTTGCTGCCAACCACAAATCACGAAACTCAAAAAGATCGGGTTCGAATCGGTGTGCTTACTTTCATTGAGATCATGGAACGGGATTGGAAAAACACCACAAGGAGATCATAAAAATTTGGATCCGACTTTTTAAATGTCTAACAGTTTCACTCAAAATACTTGTTTCATGCATAGCAAATTATTCTATATTTAATTGTAACTTTTATTTTTAGTTACAGATTAATTTATTGTTTAAATGGGTTATTTTATTTATTTGTTGTATGAAATTTAGTGAGGTATTTTAGTTGGTTTGAATATCTTTAATTTATTCTTAATTATTAATTGACTTTTAACTTATTTATTTGTGAACTAATTTAATTGGTGATTTTTTAAATTATTATAAAAGATAATTTTTAATTAGGCCATTTTATTATTAAAAAAGTATTGTATTAAAAAAATAACTTTCGAGAATTTTTCCGATGGTCCTTCTGTTTTAATTAGGAATGAAAGAGGAAAATGGAATATTTTGTGAACAAATAAAATATTAATGCATTGTACTTCTCAGATAATTTTGTACCTGTGAAATGGATTGTAAAACTGTCTATTGAAATTATACAATTTTTAATCCTTATTGTTATAAGGTACTTATAGTTTGTTACAAACTCTTGTGTATATACATTTTTCTTTAGATTTGAAGTTAAAAATCAATTTTAATATAAATGTTTAGTTGTGAAAAACTAAAATTGAGATTGATTTTGTATGTTACAGGCACAACTCGTTATTTAGATAATTCCAATTATACTAACTAGAGCTCTAAGAAAGCAGAATATCAATTTTTTCGAGAGGAATAAATTTTATTGCTCGGAATCACATATCAACTACCATCAGCAATGTAAATTACTTTTTTCTGAATAAGAATATTTTAGAAAGTCATAAACGTTTCTTCATATTTTAATTTAACACACTTAGTTAGAATAGTAAATAAATGCTAGCAACTGCAACGTGCACGTTTGGGTAAGATATTGGGTGCTTATATTGTAAAAAATTACGTTGTGCGTTGATTGCGTTTTATAAAATCTATTATATAATTGGAAATTATGCAATTCTCTTATTAACACTTATAATTAAAACTAACAATTCGTTAATGCAATGCAAAACAATTCAACAGAAAAAGCAATATTGCGAACAATAGAAACTTTAATCCAAATCTGTATTATTAACTAAGAAAACTTTTTTAAATTCTATGCATTTTGCAAAATTTTCTTAATATTAGAGTTTCATCTTTTGAATGGAAAACAATAGAATTGTACTAAAATGTTTAGAAAAATTAAGCTAAATGAGCATCACATAATTGAAAATTACAATAAAAATGTGATTTGTGCACATCTCAGTGGTTTTGTACAAAATAAAATCACAAATAAATTATTTATTTATTTAAAATTGTATAAAAAATAGCTGTATTTTTTTGCTAAATGATATATATGTAAATTAGTGTCTAACAAAATAAACATTTATTAATTATCGCGAATATCTTTCAGTAAGGATAAATTTTATTTCAGATATTTAATAATACTCACAACCTTTCATTATTTTCTGCATACAAAATAATTATGCAGTTTTTTATAACAAGACAAACAGTATATATTACAACGAATAAAGGTTTTTTTTTTGTCGCACATAAATGAATTAACTACACTTTTTGTTTTTACTTCACAATTTCAAAGCTGATTGTAAAATCTAAGGGTGAAATAAATAGATACATTTTCTAAATTTAGAGGTGAAATTTCAGTTTAATCACTTAAATTATTAAAAAAATTATAATTTAATTAATAAAATGAATGAGTTTTAATGCATTAATTTGTACGAGTGCAACGTTTTTCCTGCTCAATGAATAAGTGCACTGGGAAAACCGTTTTACAAACGCGCGTCATTTTCAAGAGAGAAAAAGTTTTTTTTAAATCAGATTTTTATTTCAATTCTGTTTAAATGATTTCGTCTTATAAATGAAAAGTAAATATAGCTTTTTTTCAAAATTAATTAACAGTATTCCTCTTATGAAAATACATTTTAAGGATAATTGATAACTTTTGACTTGTGTAGAATTTTTACAGTTTATAAATAAAGCTGTACACACATATTTTCTTTTTATAATTATCTGGAGATATTTTCCACTGCACAACATTTTAAGTTTCATTACATTTCCAATTTTTGAAAAAAATTAAGACTATTCTTCTTTAAAATGTTAAGAATACGAGATCTCAATTTTGGGGTGGAAAATGAAGTTTCAGTAAGGTAATATTGCTTTCTAACAGAAAAGGAAAACATTTGAGAATAAAATCTTTCAAAAAAATATTTTAATTTTCTTATTGAAATATTAATGAAAAATATATTTCTTGCTCCATAAAAATCCATAGATTTAAATCATAACAGGAAAAAGGAAAAATTTGAATTATGCTTGATGGTGACTTAAACTCGATGTTCTATAAAATTAGAAAATGGAACATACAAAAGTTTTAAAAATGATATATTTGTATTCAAGTGTACAAAAATCCTGGAACATAAAGAAGAATGAGTTTCCCACCCAGGTTTAAATCATAATCACCCCAGGCTCTCAGATTTCATTGCAAATTCTTCAATTTTATAAAAAAAATATTTGTGTGCATTATTTTTTAGAAATGAAAGGCATTATGAGATTTTCCCTCCTCGACATGGTCTGAAGTAATTGTTTAATCCTATACCTAGTTCGAAGTTTAACCATTACAATTTGGCCCTGAAATCCTTCAAATTTACCTGCACTCCATGATTTTGCAATGAAATCTCAAAATATAAATTTTAAAAATGACAAACGTTTTTTTTTGTGTGTGTGTGTGTGAACAGTTTATATTTGTTCTAGACTGTGCTAATGGTTACATTATTTGCTTAGCATCCTATTTTGAAGCTACTTGAGGTCTATAGTTGAGGGACATCGTAATTTTGAATTATGGTCAAGTAACGTTAACGGCAGTTGAGTTAGCTTCAATTCAACCGCGACTAAAGGTTACAGACCACGTCTCAACCAATACGCCTTGTATTTTTGAATTTCGAAAATGGAAGGAAAACAGACAGTGGGAAAGTGTCGCGTAAAAATGATAGAAATACAAATTTATTCAGCTCAAAGGAAATGTATGTGTTGTAAACAAAAGCATATTAATAAACTTGTTTTGTTTTTATTTACAGCATTCTTTTTCAACTATGAGATTCTTTTTGTTCTTTGCTTTCGTTTTCCTCCTGGCTGCTCTCCAAGGAGCGTCGGCGCAAGGGACCCCCTGGGAACGAGCCCAATGCCTCATTTGTCGAGGCAACGACCAGGAGCGGTTCAATTGCTGCGAAAAGACCAAAATGTGCTGTGATGGACGAATCAAGCTCATCGGCAACTTCCCTAAACCCTCCACCACCTCGTATGGCCGATAGAGGATCATCAATCATTTTCCCCTCCTCTGTATATAAACATTTGTAGGTGCTGTTGTAAATAAATGGGATTTGCCAATTGGATTCCTTGTTAGTTAATTCTAGCGCGAAATCATTCCCCTTACTATCAATCGAGCTCCTATCAATAAAACACGACTCTATCTAGGAATTGAAAGAATCTCAGATGACATAAAAAAAACAATTAAATTAAAAATAATTTAAAGTCAATTCCTACTTAGATCAAAGAAATTTTTTATTTTAGCTACTTTTTATCAAATAGTTACAATTAATATAAATATGTATATACATAGGACAGAATCACAACCTTAAGTGTTCATTCATTTTTATTCATTATCAATAAAGTATAGTATTGTCATCCAAAACAATCGTGTATATAAAATTTCAGTTCAACTGAATGCTTCAAAACGTGAGAAAATAACCTTTTTAAATTTTGACACAAGTCGTCAAAGGGTCGCTAAGTTGCCAACGTGGCTGTATTTGCAATTCTTTGAATAATTAGTTTTAATCGATTAGTTTTTATTAATTATAGTTAAATTACTGTATTGTCATCCAAAATAATCATGTATATAAAATGTCAGCTCAATGGAGCGCTGTAAAATGTATTTTATGAACGATTGAAAGTTCTACCAAGATAAATGAATGTATAGAGAAGGTCAGTTAATAGTAGGAATTGTGAAAAAGATTCACAGATTTCATTTTTCTCGCACACAGGAATTGCTAAGATATTTATTTGAAATGGAGATATAAAATCTCATCTAGATTTTTTCATTTTCTGCATTTTATTAGAAGAAAGTTTAAATTTTGCAGAATAGCCAATTTAGATGGATAACTCAAACAGAAACGTTCTTGACGGCCGCGTTCATTTCTTCAATAGTATGTGCGCCCCCAAATCGAAACATTTCTATTAATTTTTAATGAGAAGAATAGAATTACTGCTTGGTATTTTTTTTTCTGCTTAGTTAAGTCTAAAATTTCCCACCATTTCTTTCGAAGCGTAAATCATTAACAAAGCAGCTGATAAAAGCTTCTGTAAATCCAGTTAAGATTAAAGTAAGCCTTAACACAAAAGATTTAATTTCTATAAGTTCAATTTAAAGGTTATAACATAAATTATTAACTGGTAACACTGAGGAAAAGTAGTTTCTCAGAGAAGATAACGTTATCTTCAAAATTTTGTTAACAGTTAAATTAAGATAAAATTAATAGCGAGAATTGCATACTTTTGAAAGAATTTTAAAATCCCACTTTCTTGCGTTCTATTCATCCAATTCTCACAAATAATACCTCAATGAAATCAAAAAAAATTGTGTAATTTTCAAAAGCAAAAAATTATGGTTGGAATAAATGCGTTAAAGTAAAACAAAGAAAATGTCTTCTACGATTGAAGAAGGAGCATGATGCAAACTACAGTACATGCAGGCTCTTACAAAGTGAGTGAATATTAACGTCGCACTGTTCAGCTACACGACGCACCACGTCGTTTAGAACCATGGTCAAGTGACGACACCTGAGCTGGTACTACCACACCACACCAACGTTTGAGCTCTCGATAGATTTAACGTGCATCGTCCCCCTAAGTGGCGGGTCTTTAGGGGTACTGGGCTCGAACTCGTGACAAGGCCAGCCACTCGGCTACCGCGGTCACCAGGCTCTTGCCAAAGTTCTGTCACTATTCAGGGAGTAAACAAAGGGCTATTCATGAAGGGGGGGATGTAATTTTTGACAACAATGCCGTGCATCTTTAAATCATTTACTTCTTATAACACTTCTAAGATCAAAACTCATTTTTTTAACCAGAGAGATTATTTTCTCTGCTTTTAAGATATGTCTCAAAATGAAATTTGGTGCATGTTTTTTTCAGACCGTCTTCACCTACTGTCACACAATACTGGGGGAGTTGCACTGTAAAGAAACACGAGGGCTGTTACAGACGGACCTCATGCTTTCGAACTTGAGATGTCTAAACCAAGCTTACGGGAGGACTTTGAGTGTGTGCAGATTTAATGTGCACGACGGGTCATCCGTGGCGCCAGGCGACAGATTAGAACCACAACTACTATTCAACTGGAGGCACATAGGAAAAAACTAGCGAAATGGTTGAGCTTTATTTTTAAAATTTAACTTGTGAGAACAATGGTTATTCAAGCTAGTTAAGTTACAAGAAAAGAAATATGTAAATTTTATATTATAAAAAAAATTGATTTCAGCTTAAAAATGAAATTTGAAACATATAAAATGAATATATAATAGTACTTGAAATTGAAATTTATTTTGCCAAATGAGAATTTTTTAAAAATAATACTGATTTTGATTTTTTAAAAAAATATATATATACTTCATGTGTCTATATGAATTAGTTGTGCAGACCAGTTGTTAAATGTACTCGCTGTTTATTTGTAGTAATTTTTAAAGTATAACTTCTCACGCGATCCACACTTTTTGAATATCATAAAATTAATAATTTTTTTAAAAAAATTTCTGTTAGGATGGGTTTCAATTCATTTATCGATAATTCTATTGTTACGTAGATCGTTGTTCGTGGATTTTATGCTATTAGTTCCAAAGAAGAAAACAGTTCCTTAAAAGCGATGAAATTTATTATGGAAAAAAGTCCTTTAAATATGCAGCCGTCGCATCATTTCCCAGAAGGTCCTCTACAGCGCTTAGACACAACTCTTAGTGTCTAAAAATAAAAGTACGCGATTGCACAAGCAAGCGCTGAATGCTATGGAAAGTAATGGGTCTGTTTCTTTGAAGAACTCAGTTACACAAAAATACATCCGGCGGCTCTCGCGCGCCTTCTTACGGCGAAAAATAAGAAAGCGTTGTTACATGCCGCCCACCTTGAAATAGTATTTCAATATACATGTGAACAATTACATCAATGAAATTTTGAAATTTAAGAAAACATTCACAACAATGTCGTATATATGCATATTTAAATGAGCTACAAATAATAAAACATGGGATTAAATTGGTACAAGATTTAATTTTGTTATATTTCTTTTAAATATGCCGTCTGATGTTTTGACATTGACAACCCTGACTATATTGATATATTTTTTAAATATATTAATTAGTTTTTTCAAAAACAAACTTTTTGTTGAGTGAGCAAATATGATTATTATGAATTTATTGAAAATTGGGTTGAATCCTAGGAGGACCCACTTTTGGTCGCCAAATTTTGAGCGATAAAGGTTACAATATGGTAACCCTTCCATTTCATCAAAAAATTTGGATTTTCAAATCACCGAAAAAAATGGCAACCCTAAAAAAGTGCAACGTTTTTCTCCTTTTCTGAAAAAACGTCATTTTGACATTTGACTTCGCTGGAGAAGGTTTGCTCTCCACCGGTTGTTGTTAAGAATGGCGTGTGAAAGGAAATTACTTGAAAGTGAAGCTACGACAGGTTTCTTTGTGCTCCTGGGCACAAAGGGGAAGAAAGAGACGTTAGAATGGTGTATGAAAGCTAATTTAATTGCTTCTCGTTATGAATGTCCGAGGTGTAAAAAAAATATGCGTTTGCAACTGCGAAAGGGAACGGTTGACGGCTACGAATGGCGTTGCCGCAACCAGTCGAAAGATAATCGCCACGACGTCGTTCGGAGGACGAGAAAGGGCACTTGGTTTAGCGAAAGCAAACTCGCTATAACTATTATCTTGCGTTTGACGAGATATTGTTTTGGCAAGAGCATGAATGCGTTCGTGGGGAATGACTTGAAAGTTAATAAGAAGGGTAAAGGGTCAATTTGATTCTTACCTTGCGGAATACATGTGGCGGCGATCTAACGGTCACAAGTTGGTGGATGAGAATTTTCATAAATTCCTTGCATCCATCGCAAGGGTGTATGCACCAACAGATCATGACGAAATGCAAGCGTAAGGTAAGGGCTTTTTAACATTTTTTAAAATGATTGATTTCATGCATTTCTTCGATTTTATCTTTGCGAAACGCCCCTTTCGTCCTTTTTAAAAATGTAAATCATGTTGTACACACTGGTTTTAGAATGCTTTTTTAAAATGAATCTCATTGCTTTCTCCGTTTTTTTCTTTATATAATGATTAATTTAATGTATTTATTCGATTTCATCTTTGCGAAACGCCCATTTCATCCCCCCTTCTCCCCCTCTGACGCATGCGCTTCCCAAGAGTTTTTCGTCATTGACGCCTTTTTGAAAACCTTCAATTTGGCGCTTTTTGGCGAAAGATTTTTGGCACCAAAAACAGCAGTGGGTCCTCCTAGGATTTTACCGAAAATTGTCATTTTTTGTTATATCTGCTTAAGAATATTTCAAAAATGTCACTTCTCAGTATACAACAATTGCATTTAAGAAACAGTACATTTATACAATTTAAAAAAACATTTAGAAAACAATTTTTATAAAAAATCTTACCTTGTAAAAGTATCCTATATTTATAGTATATTATCTTCATTATCCATTATGCAGTTATAAAATGAAGATTCATTACTTAAATATTTCTCACCTGGTCACAATTATAAATTCTAATTTTTTCTTTTAACACTACTTAAACAAGCGAAGATTTAATAATCATTAATTAACTAATTAAAAATGCATTTAAACTAAAGAAATGACCTAAATTTCAGTAAAAAATGCCTACATTTTAAGTATAACATTTACTAAAACCCACATGAAAATCTGAAATTGCCTCCAAAGGTTTTTAGCAAATCTAACAGTTGCAGTTTTATAATTATCTTAAGTTAATTTGGGTATTAAAAAATAAAAATTAATCGAGGCTTTGCAACTTTTTCCCAGTTTTAAAAAGGCAATGTTTACATTTCTATATGTCAAAATGGGCGTGGTAAATCAACTGATTATTTTTTAAAAATCATTTTAAAATACTTCTAATTCATATAATGGCTTGTATGTTATATCATTGGAAAGGTCTTGATTTGTAGATTTCAGAAAAAAACAAAAACTCAAAATCGATTTTCTAAAGGGGTTTACCCTACTGACTGTTCTTAATATGTCTAGTAGTGAAACAGAACTATGTATGCTTTAAAGGATTTGGAACCTCTACCTTTAATGATTTTAATTTGAAAAGAACTCCACGGGGTGCATAGAGGCAGAAGAAGGAGAAGACGGCAAATCGCTCATCCTTTGATTAGTGATAGAAGTTCTTTGCAACATTTCATACAATTTCTGATTGAGTGTCTCTTGCACCTATTATCCAATATTGTTCTTGAATACAAGATTGCAAAAGTTGTGTACCAGCATCTAAGAGAATTTCATGATAATGTCTAATAATGAGATCTGTTAGAATATACCCTTTTGGCAGTAATATGGAATGTTTGTGGCCATTATATATATGCGAGATGCGCAAACGACCACCCAGTCTGAGAATATTTGAATGATCTAAAAATGGATTTGGAGATAAAATTTTGCTTCTGCAAGATAGTGGTTGATTTCTTTTTAAAGCATTGATCTCATTATTCTCAACAATTTACACTAATTCAATATATGCATAGCATTAGTTAGTTCACTAGTTTTTAAAAACCAAATTGTTTTATATTTTGAATTTCTACAATTATTAATAAATCTTAAACAATATGCTATTACACGTTTAAGTTTAGAAAGAGAAGAGAATTTATGAAGTATATCATCAGCATCAGGCAAGTGATTTGGTACAATAGTTGACTGTAATGTACAATACCTTTATTCTGGCACAGCATCATTCAATGAAAGAACAGAAGATTCAGTCTGAAAAGGAAATGTTTCATGTAAAAAATTGGGACCACACAACCATATTGAAGTGATTTAAGTTGAAGATGATACACCGCGGATCTGCAGGATTTGCACTTCCACTGATATGATGACATTGGGTAGCAGAAGATAACGTCTGAATTTTCGCTACTTTGTTGGCTAGAAGGTCTTCCATTGGCTGGAATCGGATCCTATCCAAGCAAGTACGATAGGGGAATCCGTATAAAATTGGGTTTGTGAAATAGGGTGATTCAGAGCTTTACAAGTAAAGTCCATCAGTTTAACTAATAGAAGAGCTCCACACGATTCTAGTCGAGGAAGTGAGACAGGTTTCAGTGGGGCAACTCTTGTCTTGGCTATTATTATTTGAATGTTGATTTTTCTTGTATCTGATACAGAACGACAGTAAATTAATTGCAGCTCCATAAGCCTTTTTTCAGAAGCATCACTAAAGCCAAATAGATGAAACTGATTGTCTGAATCGACTAACAAGAATCTTGGAATTTTGATGTCTTTGACAAATTGCACACCCTTAGCAAGTTTAGTTCCTCTTTAAGTGTAACATCTGGACTTTGCAACTGTTGTTTCCTCAGTCTTTGTCTGATTGTTTTATACTGAATTGTGATGGGTGACAACCATCCAAGCGGATTGAAAGTCTTAGCAATTGTAGAAGCCTTAAAAAATATAGGAGTGATTTTGAATTAAAATACATCTGTGAAACTGGATGCCACAGGATACCTAAGGTTTTTACTGTATCATCATTGTCTGTATTCAAAGAAGCATTAGATAAACGCATATCTGAATCGATTGAATTTAAGAGTTCATTGCAATTAGAAGCCCATTTCCTCAATGCAAGTCCAGCACTGGACAACATTTGAGTCAATTGGTTTTGTAGTTCCAAGGCCTTAGAGAGTGAATTGGCTCCAGACATCAAATCATCAACGTAGGAGTCCTTTAGAGCTGCTTTAGAAGCAAGAGGAAAATTATTTGATTCGTTTAATGCCAACTGCATTTTATTGCACGATACGGTGCTGATGCAGTGCCATAAACCATTTTTGTCAACCTAAAGTCTTGAATTGGTTCAAAAGGTGAATGACGCCAAACGATTCTCTAGAGTGTCTCTACATTTCTTCAATCGTTTTGGCTATTTTGTGAAGCGAAGGAGTAATGTTGTGAAGTCAGTGTGTGGCTATGGACCAAGCATTAATTGATTGTTGAGAGAAAGGCCACTTTGCAGATCACCACGCGAATTTTTTCTCCATTTTTATTGGGTGATGCGGGAGCAGGAACTAGCCATCTCGTTTTCAGGGATTAACTCCATGGGACCCAGTTTCCATTTATGAATTTGTGATACTGATCGGAAAGAGATAGATTTTTATCTTCCTTTTGCAGTAGACGATTCACGGCAATGTTTCTAGATGAACCAAGTTTATCACTCGGAATGGAACATTGACTGCGAATCTGTCTGTTAAGTCACGAGTATAAGTTCTTTTAAAATGATTCTCGCAAGCAATTTCTTCATTCGTGAAAGGTTTTATTTCAGAGAGTTCCACTATTTACTAAAATTTATCGAGTTGAAACTCTACTGCGTTTTAACTTGCATGATTTGAAATAATTCTTTGGCAAGAAAGTTTTGTCTTTCCTCGAACAACCCAGCTTAAAATGGATTCCATTGCAGTTAAAGATTGTCCCGGAACATTTAAATGTCTATTGAGCATGATTTCTCCAAACATCTCAGCACCTAACAAAATGTCTATTGGACTTGGCTGGAGACAGTTGAATTAATTTTAAACCGCTAATTCTAAATGTTTAAATGTATTCAAAGCAGACGCATTGACTTGAAATTGAGGAAGGTCACATGTGATTTTGGGTAAAATTAATGCATCTACACTAATACTTGTGTTTTTGTAAAACAGTGATGATATTTCTAACTGAACTAAGCCTGCTACCCTTCCCACCTTTCGTGAACTTAAGCCGTCTAAATTTATGTTTACGCTAGTGCGTTTAATTTGTAATAAATTTACACAACTCTCTCTAACAAATGAGCCTTGACTGGCTGAATCGATGAGTATTCTGCATTTTTTTGTAAAGCGCCATTAATGCCTTTAACATTAAGAATTGCAGTAGGCAATAAAACAGCCTGAGAGGCAGGTACTGTTACGTTATTGCTACTAATCGTGGAATCATCCGTGTGTATATCGGATACCGTGTTGTGAATTAAATTTTTGTTGTTATTTGAAATTTTGCTATTATTTGGATTTTTTGAACAGAATAACAGTTTATGTAATTTGGAACAGAATTTACAAACACCTGCACGACATTTGGAAATGTGATGCGATTTTGTATTTTTTAGCAGCATCCCATTTTTCTTTAATCGGAAGTTCTAAAAAACTATCGCACATGAATGATCCAAAATGTGTATCACTACTGCAATGCACAAAGACATTCAAGGCTATTTGTGAAGAGTAGGAAAATTTCGTATTTGTTTTGGTCACATCCCCCCCCCGTTTCAAAGAGAACAGATGTTTTTTCTTTGCACACATTTCTTTTCACTCTTGGCTAAAGACGCAATAGCGGTCGTCCTGCTTAAGACGAACTCGGCGAAGGAGGGATTTTTTGTTTGTTTGAGAGTCCAAATGCGTAATGTTTCAGAGTCGAGTTTACCCCTTAGCAAGAAAATTATGAGGGAGAATCTGTAGTGTGTCAATGCATTGTTATGTAGTGTCTATTAACTTTCGCGATCCTGACGCTGATTCATGTTTTAAAACAGGCTGCGGAACTAATTTATTTAATGCTGCATTTATAATTTCTGCTTCATTTTCATAGCGCTCAGTTAATGCATTCCACGCCTTTTTCATAATTATCGTTTGTTATTTGAATTGTTAGTAATAAAGTGGCCGCTTCGCCTTTTACAGAAAGTCTAAGATATTGCAGTTTCTGCCAATCGCATGAAGTATTGTTATTCCCTACACTCGCTAGAAATAAATCGCGAAACAAGATCCAGTCCATATAATTTGAAGGGAATACTGGCAATTCTATGCGAGGAAGTTATAAATTGTTTACATTAGTGTTAACAATACTTTGGCATGCATTATCATTCACAAGTTTTTTTCGTTTCCTCTTTTAAAATAATTTTAACGTGTCTAATTTAGAATATAAATCATGTATTTCCATTTCATAATCGTTAAATTCTTCATCAGCACAAGTACTTAGAAGATTATCTTTTAAAAATTATTTATTCCAATATCTATTAAATTAATATCTTTTCATAAACTTCAATAATGGATACAGAATGTTTTTGGTTTTGTAAAGCATCAATTTTTGAAATTAAACGAGTTAGATTTTACCTTTTAAGATTCTCTTTTGTTTAAGAATGGCGTCCATGTTGGATTTGTTCGTGTCCTTCCCAATATCAAAGTTCAATGATTGCGATGATTATTAAGTAAATTAATTTTTTCGGTGTTTGATTATTTCGAATAATGTCTCAGACCGTTACACTTGATCAATTAAATGTTTTGACTTGAATGTTGGTGCTCGTCGAACCACAATGAATGCGATGGAAAGTAATCGGTCTGTTTCTTTGAAGAAAGCTTTATTTACTGTTTACGACTCAGTTACACAAAAATACATCCGGTGGCTCTCTCGCGCCTTCTTACGGCGAAAAATAAGAAGGTAACAACAACCGCTCGCTAGTTCAACAGCCGAAGTAATACTGACTTAAGTTCGTTAAACCACCGCTATTCATAGCCTACCCTCCAATGTTTTATGAGAAAATCCACTTACATCATAGATTGGGATGTTACACATTTCTTCAGAAGTTTCTAGAAGAATAAATTTGGTAGCCCAAAATGATGCCAACTTGGCTGCATCGTCAATGTTTGCCAAGTTTCCATTGAAAAGCCATTGAAACGTAAAGGAAGGCATTTCTTGCGAATATTACATCTTAAAATAAATACAGCAGAAACAACGTATTAATAATCCAGATACAAATTATTTACACTACTTGTAACTTGAAATTAAGCATATATATATATATATATATATATATATATATATATATATATATAATAAATATGTGGGGGCTCTGGTCAGGAATGGCACTTCGTTTATGATTAAATATAGATTTAATTACTTGTACTTATTTACATGCTATATACAATACGGTATATACACAGTTCATCATTAACACGCGAAGTGTTATCGTCTTTAACGTCTTAATCCATGCAAATGGCGTCTTTGCTCTCCGTCTTTCTCAGTCCGTCATCTCGTCCATGCCTACGTCTTTTTTACAATGGCGTCGTACCACGTTCTAATTGCGTCGGCTCCAGCCACGTCGAGCGTCTAACGACTGGCAGGCTCCCAAAACACTCAGTGCGTTGCGAGCATGAGGAGTAGAATAATTGGAGTGGCTTGTAAATAGCGGTCGGCACCACACGGCCATCCTGGAATCGGCTGGTCCTCCAGACGACACTGCAAAGATAAAAAAAACAACCCAAAACAACAAGAGGGCTGGAAAAAGATATCTGAAAAGTAAAAGTTATAGTCTCTTGGTTGTTACAAAGTTCTCAAAAAGATTAATGTTCACGTCTTTCGTCTAATCTTTAACGTCTTTCTTCTTTCCTTCTATTTTCTACGTCTTAGTCGTTTTATTTTCTTGTTCATTCGTCTTACTCGTCGTATTTTGCTTCTTTTACGTCTTTCGTCTTGCTTCTTTTACGTCTTTCGTCTTGCTTCTTCTACGTCTTTCGTCTTGCTCCTTCTACGTCTTTCGTCTTGCTTCTTCTACGTCTTTCGTCTTGCTCCTTCTACGTCTTTCGTCTTGTTTCTTCTACGTCTTTCGTCTTGTTTCTACGTCTTTCGTCGTAAACTATTGAAAATCTTGCTCAAAACGGACAGTTTGTTCCATGACTCCTTCTTTAATTTCGGTTATCCTGTGCGGTCCAAGGTGATCCATATGGCATGTTTTGAATGGCACGTCTTCTTTCTTTTTTCGTTTGTGATTCACCAATACACGATGGTCACAGTAGGCAACTGAATTTTCTATTTTCTGTCTGCGCTAGGGAATGAAGCAATAATCTTTTTTTTTTTCTTTAACTCTTGGGCGTCTTTTCTCATGGGCACGTCTTTTGACTTCTTTGGGCACACTTTCAGGAACAACTACTACTGGGTCAGTTTTTTTTAAAGGAATGCAAGCCTTGTATTCTTTCACGTCTTTTAATCAATTCTCAAAAACAAAGTCTTTCAATCAATTCTCAAAAACAAACTCTTCGGTATCAGAAACAATATACTCATCAGGCTCTTCAGTAACACGTTGAATCATAGGGTCAGGTTTTTCTAAACGTTTCAAATCGTCTTTCAATTTGGGCAAATCAGATGGATGTTGAAGTTCAACAGAAACTGTCACAACAGGGCTTACGGTCACAGTTCTTTGGTCGTTTTTCCCATGTAAACCATCTTTCTTTACAGGCTTAAAATTTGGAGTTATCGTCTTGTACTTTGACCCGTAAATTTGAGGAATGTCTGGTGCAATATTAATTTCAATATCATCAGGAGATAAATTAATTGGTACAACAGATAAAGTGACAACTTCTTTAGTACATTTAGGCTTTTTTCTTATTGTAATACAATTTTCATTAATTATAGTCTCACCTTGCATTAATACATTTAATCCAATTATAACATCATATAACATAGCATCATCATCTACTACACATATCTCTACATTACACTTAAGATCATCTCTCTCTCTCAATTTGAATATCATCTTTAAAATAACCAAACACTCTAACTTTACTATTACTAAATCCTCTTAAAGTTGTATTTAATGGAAACAATTGAACATGATTTATTTTATCATAAACAGACTTTTGCATCAAGGTCACTCGACTATCAATTAAAGCATCTAATATTAAGCCACCAATTAATAATTTCTTAGTTAATGTTTCTTCTTTATTAATAATTAAATGAGCAACGTCTAATTTAGTATCGTTATTGTCTGGGCATTCCGAAGCCTTATGTCCAAAAACTTCACATCGAAAACATTTTATTCCTTCGTTTTTATACATACAATTTCTAGAAATATGATTTGGATCTCCGCAATTAAAACAAACTTTCCTTTTATAACTTTCATACCCAGTATTATTATTATCATATCTCATTTTATTTTTACTAACAACATCCTTTCTAAAATTACATTTTTCATCATGCTTTGTTTTCATTTTATCGCAAGAATTATATCTATTAAAATCATATCTTGGTTTTATTTTATCAAAATTGCCTCTACATTTGACATAATCATTCTTTATTGCGTCATAAATCTTAAGTTTTTCTTTAAATTGAGTTAAATTATTACATCCGTACAGAATTATTTTGTTTTCTTGCCTGCCATTTATACCTTTGATTACGTAATACATTAAAGCGGAATCATCAATTTTTCCCGAATTGCATAACTCTTTCATTTTTAAAAAGTATTCCGACGCGGTTTCGCAATCTCTGATTTTCCTATTGCGTAATAGCTCATGCAGCAAAGCTGAATTGATCTCCAAAGAGAACTCGTCAATCAGCGACTGCTTTAGTTTTTCCCACGAATTTATTTTTAATTCCGTCTGGATAAATAATTTCGCAATTCCACCTAACGATCTTTTTCCAAATACGAATTTTTGTAATAGACAAAACAGTTCAGCGATATTTTCAAAATGTTTAATCCAATTATTTATATTTTCATGCGGTTCTGCATTAAATTTAGAAATGGTATATTCGATATCCGAATAGTTTACATTAACATTGGAATTGACATAGATTATTTTATTTTGACTTCCGTTATCAACATGCATTTTATTTATTTCCAAATCAAGATTTTTTCCCATGCTATCAGCTTGCATTGAAGAATCATTCGTTCCGTTTTCCGAGTCAGACTCGTTGGCGCCACTAGACGCCATTAATAATAACTCATTCAGATTTGTCAATAAGGATAAAATTCTTTTACACAATTCAGATTTATTTCCTTCAATCGAAATATTAAATATGTTCGAAATTGTTACTATCTCATTATACGAGAATTTCTTCTGTATATCTTTCAGTTTAATAGTGAATTCCTCACTGTCTCTCAAAAAAGTAAAACCACAAAAGTTACGCAATCTTTTACGAGTGAATTCTTCATCATCCTCACATATTAGTTTGTAGAGTAATTTAACTTTTTCTGTTTTAAAGTTTTTTAATGCAATGCCGATAGGTTTCATATAATTTAAAATTATTTTCAAAAGAATGCACGTACCTTTAATATTGCTGTAGTTACAGGTAAAAAATCTTCGTAATCCCTGTTTTATTCCGTAAGTTTATCGTTGATACCACGTACATCGTTCATTGTTCATCCCACTTCTGAGTTGTGGGGCTCTGGTCAGGAATGGCACTTCGTTTATGATTAAATATAGATTTATTTCCTTACATGCTCTATACAATACAGATAACTACACCGTTCGTCATTAACACGCGAGGTGTTATCTTCTTCGTTTTAATCCATGCAAATGGCGTCTTTGCTCTCCGTCTTTCTCAGTCCGTCATCTCGTCCATGCCTACGTCTTTTTTACAATGGCGTCGTACTACTTTCTAATTGCGTCGGCTCCAGCCACGTCGAGCGCCTAACGACTGGCAGGCTCCCAAAACACTCAGTGCGTTCGTGAGCATGAGGAGTAGAATAACTGGAGTGGCTTGGAAATAGCAGTCGGCAACATATATATGATATTCCACTGTAAAATTAATTATATACACCGTTCACTTAAAATAAATAGTCAAATCATTTTCTAAGGTCTTCATTAACATACAAAAAATAAGACACTTAAATTTTGACAAACTATTTTTTCCGCTAAAATACTCATCATGGAACCCGTGCTGCTATATATCTTGGAAGAGTGGATTTCAAAGAATATTCCTGCTAAGTATTGGTAGAATATTCCTTCTATGTTGGTGTGGTGTGGTAGTTAGGAGAAGAGGGTGCCAGATCAGGTGTCGTCCACGTCACTTGACCATGGTTCAAAATTACGTGGTCCGTTGCCAAAAGCCCTCATGTATCTGAACAGTGCGACGTTAATATTCACTCGTTCCAAAAGATACAGTACAGTAGTTTTAATTATTTTTATACTTAAAAATGCAATGTCTGCCTATTCAATTAAACTTAGTGTTATAATTAACTACTAACCACAAACAAATTTTGAAAATTTGTCCAAATGATGCAGTGTGAAAGAGAAAGTTTATTTACTTTAAGTATCAGAACTGATAAAAGCATTTATTTGGAAAAAAGATCAATTTCTTACTCCCAAATGTGCATAATAATAATGTTAAAAAAAACATTAAAATAAAGAGATATTTATAACAACCTCTCCCTTCAAAACTCAGTTTGATTCTGAAATAAAAAAAATAGGCATTATATCAGAGGAATTAATTAGAAGCGAGCACCTTGAGTAGCCAAAACAAAAATGGTTTTTCACAAACAAAAAATAGATATATGCAGACGTGGTTTTTTTTTTTTTTTTTTTTTTTTTTTTTGCAGCTCATGCCAGAATTGCTAGCAGATGACAGAATTTTTTCCTACTTACTTGACAAATATCGTTATATTTTGGACACTTCATACAATACCTTTATAAATTATAGTTTATGCTATAACTTATAGCCTATGTGCTATTCTAATGTATAAGCTATATTACTGTAAAGTTTCATTAAAATCCATTCAGTAGTTTTTGCGTGAAAGACCAACAAAGATTTTCACAAACTTTCGCATTTATAATATATATTAGAAGATTAGATAATCCAAAATATAAAATCCAGTGTATAAATATATAGGGTGTTTTTTAAGAGGTATAGAACTTTAAATTGCAATAAAACAACGATGTGTTATTCGATTGACATGATTTTTTTTTATTCGAAAGATAATTTTGTGGCATTACATTTTAAATATGATTTCTGGCATAGAACTGCCACGGCTGGCTGGGATGTAGTTCAATCTGGAAGTCCAATTTTCGATGACTTTTTCCAACATTTGTGGCCGTATATCGGCAATAACATGACGAATGTTGTCTTCCAAATGGTCAAGCGTTTGTGGCTTATCCACATAGACCAATGACTTTACATAGCCCCACAGAAAATAGTCTAGCGGTGTTAAATCACAAGATCTTGGAGGCCAATTCACAGGTCCAAAACTTGAAATTAGGCGGTCACCAAACGTGTCTTTCAATAAATCGATTGTGGCACGAGCTGTGTGACATGTTGCGCCGTCTTGTTGGAACCACAGCTCCTGGACATCATGATTGTTTAATTCAGGAATGAAAAAGTTAGTAATCATGGCTCTGTACCGATCACCATTGACTGTAACGTTATGGCCTTCATCGTTTTTGAAGAAGTACGGACCAATGATTCCACCAGCCCATAAAGCGCACCAAACAGTCAGTGTTTCTGGATGTAACGGTGTTTCGACATACACTTGTGGATTAGCTTCACTCCAAATGCAGCAGTTTTGTTTGTTGACGTAGCCATTCAACCAGAAGTGCGCTTCATCGCTAAACAAAATTCGTTTATGAAAATCGGGAACAACGGCAATCTCGTTTTGGGCCCATTCGACGAATCTACGCCTTGCTTGATGATCGTTTTGATGAATTGCCAAACCAAACTGAGAATAAATAACTTGACAGCTGTTAAATCGGTCGCCATCTTGGAAAGTAATGCCAACTTAAACTTCTATACCTGGAAAAAAAACACTCTTTACATGTTTATGATGACCATCAATAAAATCATTATAGGTTTTTACATATACAATCTTCTATATTAATAGAGGGTAAACTATTGTGATTATGTCTAAGATCTTGTAAGTTTTGTGATTATGTCTACTATATATATATATATATATATATATATATATATATATATATATAGTAGACATAATCACATATATATACATATATATATGTTGTATAATAATAATAAATAGAATTTCTGAATTGAAATCACCGCATACATTCATCGCACAGTACAAAGGCAAACTTTTTCACGCAACAGAATAAAGCATTCGATAAACATCAAGAAGCAACAATTCACTTTTCTCAACAGCTGAAAGTCGCTTCCTGAAATAAGCAATGGGTTACATATAGTGTTGTCTTTTTCTAACCTTAAAGATTAGACCTTGAAAGACCTACCACTCTCCTTTTGGATCAAACAATTTTTTTTCCGCTATACACAGTATTGCATTTTTCTATGCTAAGTGCGGCAAATAAGTTTTAAGACTCGTCCCAAAGCGCAGGCTGTATGGGCACCCTGAGTGCAAATGCGCATGCGTCATAATGTCCATAGTCTTCTAACACATTACGAACAAGTTGATGGAATTTGGTTAAGTAGTTGAGAGAAGACGAGCGTTCATTAAAGAAGTAAATTTTTTTCATGTTGATTTTTTAAGGTGAATAAAAGAGCAGTAATAAAACTTTACGCAAAACTTGGTAAAAGTGCTTCGGAAACATACCAACTCATGAAACAAGTTTAAGTTTGCTGTTATTTAAGTAGATCAGCCGTTTTTGTGTGGCACAAATGTTTTTTGGAGGAAAGAGATGCGGTAGAAGATGATCAGCGGAGTGGAAGACCAACGAACACCTGAAATTATTGAGAAAGTACGATAAATCGTGGCAAGCGATCGCTGTGCGTCATTAAGAATGATGATAGACTCTTTAAAAATCAATAAAGAAACAATTCGAACCATCCTGCATGAAGATTTGGGCAAAACCAAAGTGTGCGCTAAATTTGTTCCACACACTTTATCCCCTGAACAAAAACCAATGAGAAGTGCACATTACAAGAGACATCATTTCAGCCTTTGAAAACGATCCACCAAATATCTTGAAGTCCATTGTTACAAAATCAAAACAATGCTTATTATAGTCTTCGATGCTGGGGGTATTATCTACAAAGAATTTTTTCCAACTGGACAAACAATTAAAAATCAGTACTACTTAGCTGTTTTAAAGCGTTTAATGGCCAGAATTCGTCGCATTCATCCAGAATATTGGACTGAAAGCAGTTGGTGTTTGTTACACGACAATGCACCCAGTCACACCTCCCTTGTTGTTCGTCGATTTTTCACAAAAAGTAATGTCTGTGTGCTGAACCATCCACCGTATTCACCTGATTTTGCACTCTGTGACTACTCCTTGTTCCCAAAACTTTAAACGAAATTTAAAGGATGTTATTTTGAGGATATTTCGACCTTACAAGTAGCTGCGACGCATACTTTGCAGGCCATTTCACAAAGTGATTTGCAACAGTCGTTCGATTCCTTAATAAATCTCTATAACAAGTGCATTGAAGCCAGAGGGTCCTATTTTGAATAAAAAACCAAAATAGGAATTAATTTCTTGTATCTGTTTCTTTTTACAGATACAGTCTTAAAATTTATTTGCCGCAATGTGTATATTTAGGCATATATGATGAAATATTTTTGTAAAAATATATGCGTAGAATGTTTCTTAATTTTGTCTTGAATGCATGCGTACGTAACTGTCATATCAGCTTATTCTGAAATGTTTTTCAACATTTCAGTGTCGTAACGGAGCAAAGTGGCCTCAAGTCGGATCTTACAAAGGATTGCAAAACCCCGCGATGACGTTACACCACTGGTAACATTCTGTCTTTTAGCATTGATTTTGTAACGTTTGAAAGAATAACGGTAGCGTATTCTTGGTGAATTAAAATATGGAATTTATTACGTCACAACTATTGAAAATTATTTACAAAATGATACATTAAAGTTATTAAAATTAATTAGATTGTTAGAGTCCACTATTTTGTGAGAGGAGGTTTCGTTGGTTACCGCTCCCGTGCAAGTTCAAAGCATCTCTCCTCTCTCATCTTCCGGTC